>JAQFZN010000499.1:0-28706 GCA_034687075.1 Geophilus carpophagus
GAGTTTTCACCGGAAAACATGTCATCCAGTTATTTCTAAATGTGGGAATTTTGTGTCAGCCTAAATAAATGAATGCTGGGATTTTTAAAACAGTCAATTATCACTTGTTGTAGGTGGACTTTAATTATTTAAAAAAATTGAATTGTAAATTCGTTTTGCTTATGAGGACAATAACCTTGGACTGAAAGCGACAGGTGTAAAAGCGCTATTGTATAATCGAAATAAAAAGCGTTGTATTCATGATTGTGATTGTGTGAGCGATTCAAAACAAAATTCCGTTCCATTTAAATTCATTCAACATGAGCGAACTTGAAACAAGTTGCGATTGTTATTTATTACATGGTTGAATCCATGATAAATTTCCTTGTTTAATCAACTTTTATGCGTGGAATTACAATTAAATTATCATAATCAAATAAGTTCTTGTGATTATAATTAAATAAATCATTGTTATATTATAATTGAAGTTAATTTTTATTATTTTTGTCAATAATAACAAAAATGAAGTATAATTTCGGTTATTTTATTTTATTTTATTTTATTTCCCCGAAGAACTCGTGTTAGAGATGTTTATCATGTTTAAAAAATTTTATTTTCCGGGATAAATGTTTTTTCCATATTTGTACTAAACTACGTCAATTTCATATCAAAATCTGTTCCAATTCCTTTAGAAGTAATATACAATAGCCTTCTATGATTGTGAATGATTGTATGTGACTCATTTCATTTCATTGACGTCATTATCATATGAATTGATAGATTACTTACGTCGTTTCCTGTTTAGTAGGAATCAAAATGGTGGCAAATGGTTGTCTCAGCTTGTGACGCAAAGGTGATGCGGAGCAAAATTTATAGCAAATTACTTCTTTTATATTAATTAGTTTAAAGGCCATGACTCTCGAAGATCCTTTCTTTGTAGTTAAAGAGTGAGTTTTTAATTTATCACTTATAGTTTTTAAGATTTTTTAAAATTAATTTTCATTTTAGTTGTGAACTTTAATCACGAGTTTTAATTTCAGGTGTTAAATTTCGCAACTCAACATGTTGTTATCAGTTTAAAATAGCAATCTTTTCCAAAAATTTAAAAAACTGTGATATTTAATTATAAACTTTAAATTTTTCTTACAATTCTTTTCCTTTTTTCTAACACATTAATTGTTTTATTTATTTTAAAAAAATTTCCGTTTACACAATATTTAATTCAAATCTCTATTTTACAGTGATGTTATCAAAGCAGTAGCAAACACTAAAAGATTATACGATCGTTGGAACGAATGTCGTGAGGAACCAGCTTTAGTTAGTAAAGAAGAATTAGAGTGGATCACTAACGAACTTCGTAACAGTTTACGTAGCATTGAGTGGGATTTAGAAGATCTTGAAGAAACAATTAATATCCTTTTAATTAAATTAAATTAAATTAAATTTTATCCTCTGTTTATTTATTAATATTTAATTACCATCGCAACGAGAAATTTAAAACTGTTTTCATAAATTCCCATGGGAGATAAACAAAAAAAACAACCCCTTGATAATTGGGTTTAAAATAGACGGGTGATAAACACCAGAGCCCATTAATTACAATTATCAATTCAGAAACATTTTTTTTTGCTTCTCAAGTCGATTAAACAGAAACTGAAATAAATTACTCAGAAATGGCGGCAATATCTGTCCTTGAGACTCGAAGGAAAGAGAAAATGTACTCACTTTTGTTCTACATTTCATTTTTAGCTTTAGGCAATGATTAACTGATGAAACCAATAGAAGTTTTTTTTAAGTTTAATCCTTAAATGGATTGCAACAACATTTTCTCTTTTGATTAGTTTGTTTTTATTTTTATCTACCTGTTATTTCCACTCAACTGTGAACTAAAGTTATATATTTCGGTTTATTTACTATTTTAGATGTAAATTGTTTAATTATTTGGTAAATTATGATTTATTATTAATATAATTATGATTTAAACATGATTCCGTATTTGCGATTGATTTTGGAATTTGAATTTGAGTTTTGTTATTATGTCGCTTGTTTTGTGTTAATTTGTCTTGCTGTTATATTCCTTGATTCACACTCAACTATTGTAGAAAAGAATCCTAAAAAATTCAAACTTGATAATGGGGAAATAGCTACCAGAAAAGGATTCATTGAACAAGCTAGACAGGATATCAGAGTAAGTATTTATTTTTAATTTTTTAATGAATTTAGTAAGGAACATTTTTTATTTTTGTTATTTATTATATCTATTTTTTATAGGCGATGAAAGAAAAGATGAATGTCAATAAAAATAGAGATAAAAAAATGAAACAGGTTAGATTATTGATCAAGTGATATTGGATAGCAAAATGTTTGGAATTTTTAAAATTTTTAAAATTTTATTGTTATGTATCTATTTCAGCCATTGTTGAATAATTCAAGTCCGGCTCGGTCAGGTCATTACACACGCTTGAAGACTGAAATGGAGAGTCCAAATAAAGAATTAATTGAAGGCAACCATATGCAACAACAGGTGGTTTAATAAATTCTTTATAATTTTTTTATTTTTCAAGTTTTAATTAAAATGTTTTTTCACGTGGGTTGCAGATGTTAGTGAAAGCACAGGATGAGCAGCTTGATCTAATACAAGACAGTATGGGAACATTAAAAACTATGTCCAGACAAATTGGACGTGAACTAGAAGAGCAAGCTATGTAAGAATTTGTACCGGATGTTACTTTTATTTAGTTCAAAAAAAAGATAAATCATTTTTTATCTTAATTTTTTTTTTTTTTATTGATTAACTTGTTTTTTCGAAAAATTTATCTCTATAAACTGATTTTTATCATTTACTTAATGATATGAAATGTTGAAATTTCAAATAATTGACCTTTGATTTCTTTTTCCAGAATGTTGGATGAATTTGGCCATGAAATCGATAACACTGAATCTAAATTGGACACTACTATGAAAAAAGTTGCTAAAGTTTTGCACATGTCTAATGGTAATAAATATTATCAATGCCAGCATGCTAGACTCTCGATTAACCATAACATCAGATGCACTTAGACCCTGTTTTACATCTTGTCTGAATTAACACTAATTTTTGTTCGAGTCGTTGTATTTTTGAAGTGGAATTGTTTTGGGTTTGTTTTAAATGGCTAAAATGACTGAAACGTAAACAGAATTATATTTCCAGTCTTTCTGGTTAATCGAAGGAGTTTAGTGTAGTTTTTAAAAATATTTTAATTAATTTTAATTAATTTCATTTTTATTTATCAACAGATAGAAGACAATGGATGGCCATTGGAGTTCTTAGCTCAGTCATGATCATTGTGATTGTTTTGTTTTTTACACTGTGAAACCAGAATAAATGAAGAATTAATATAGGACAATTATGTACAGGGGAAAAAATATTGTGCACTCGAATTTTTTCTATCTCATCTACGCCTCAAATGAAGAAGTCAGTGAAAAAGTTTATTCTAGTTTTGACTATTTTTTATTTGCTACACTAATGAATTAGCAAATATGGATCACGTTGTGGAAAATATAAAAAAATACAAAAAAACTGCTTCAACTCTTGACCCTGTGGTAGAAAATGGTGTTTAAAAATAATGCAAAGTTATAAATACTGTGAGGAAAAAATGTACAAATAATTATAGAAGTGATTTTTATTATTTGATTGAAGTTATCCTAGTCGTAAACACTTTTGTAACGAAGTAGGGTAGTGATAAGATTAGTTAAACAAATAGTTTAGTAGAAATTTTTTAAATCGCTGAAACATTTTACAAATAATTGCCGAGGTCTTTCTAAACAAAATGGAATCATTGAAATTCTAAACTCGATGGTAATTAAAAAAATGGCTTTGTTTATTTATTTTGTTTTGTTTTTATGCAAATTAATATTTAGTTAATGAATGTCATGTTTATATAGATATTGAACATTATTAGGACAGATTTTCTTTATTTTTAAGGTTAATATTTACAGCATTTAATGCATCAACTATCCACTCTGGATATTGTTCATCAGGATATGCTATTTTCATAAAATCACGAACAAATGATGGAAACCGGTCTTGTTCGATACTCTCACGAATGTTCTTCATTAATCGCATCTAAAAACAAAAAATTTAATTTTAAAATCAAATTAATTTAATTAAGATACCCTGAAATTATTAATCTATTTGCAGGTAAGTAATTTAATGCAATACAGTGGAAACCAAGGTCAGAAATAATAATGATTTCGTGTTAACAGTTTCCACTGTAATTTCTATTGTATAAAATTGCAGAACTTGAAAAACTGCATAAATTAATGATTTACTTGAAAGGCAAGGTTGTGTATTGTCAATAGATGGCAACCAACTGTTTCTTCCTTCACTATTGTATGAAGAAATGCTCTTGTGTATCGTTTACACGTACTACAGTTGCATTCTGAATCTATAGGATTAAAATCCATTGCATATTTTTTGTTCTTAAGTTCCAATTGCCCGCTAAGAACTAATGCACATCCGAACCTCTGGAAAAAAAATTATTTAAAGTTATAAATTTTATAAAATAAATTAAGACAGATATCTAACTTACAGCTGTACGAGTTGGAAATACACAATCAAACATATCAACTCCCATTGCACAACATACAACTAAATCAGTTGCATAGCTGAAATGATATTAATTTAGTTATTTTTAAATTATCTATATATTCTAATTTTACTATAAATAATTTGTAGTTTATCTCACCCAACGCCCATTAAATATCTTGGTTTATTCCTAGGTAAATGATCTGTGCTCACATTTACCATTTTCCAAAAATGTGATTTTTCTTCCCCACCACTAAGTCCTCCAATAGCATAACCAGGTACATCACGCTTTATTAATTCAGCTGCACATTGTTTTCTCAGATCTTCATCCAATCCACCTTGAACTATTGGAAATAAATTCTGAGTTTTAGGTGTTGTGTGTGCTTCGATGCACCTATCAACCCAACGGATTGTTCTAAAATAATTGAAAAAAATTATTAAAAACTGAATTTTTATTTAAAAATAAAATAAAAAGTTAAAAAAAAATTAACCTGTGCATTGCTTCTTCAACCCTTGGTCCAGTTGTGGTACTGTGAACTACATCATCCAATTGCATCATAATATCTGCTCCAATAACTTGTTGAATTTCTATACTTTTTTCAGGTGTTAACATAATTTCTCGTCCATCATAAGGTGATTGAAATTTTACACCGTCTTCGGTTATAGCTGACAACTTAACAAGTGAAACCATCTGAAAACCACCACTATCCTAAAATCACGAATTGGCATTTAATTTTTATTTTAATTAATAACATATTGACAAAATTAATTATGATTACTGTCAGTAAATTTCGATTCCAGCCCATAAATTCATGTAAACCGCCAGCTTTTTGTAATAATTCCGGCCCCTAATAAATAATCAAATAAAAATGAATGAAATAGGCGATACAAATAAAATTAACAATTTTATTACTGGTCTCATGCCAAGATGATAAGTATTTGCTAGCATAATTTCACATCCTATTTCTTCGATTTGTGTTGGTAATAATCCTTTAAGGGTTCCTTGTGTTCCAACTGGCATAAATACTGGAGTTGAAACAGGTCCATGCGGTAATGTCATCAAAGCTGACCGAGCTTTTGATACCGAACATTCTGCGATCACAGAAAACTTTAACGCGTGCGAACATGTTTTCGTCAAGGGCGCCGCCATTTTGATACTTGTTTTGGTATTTTATGATCATCCCGCACTTACAAAATTATTAATATTAAAATTGTAAAGTAAATCTTTTGCTAAATAAAATTAATTTAGGGCTTTTACAAATTTATTTAAATATTTTACAAATTAATTTGTGATGAAAACATGACTTTTAGTTATTATCTAATGTAACAACAATTCTTTACTGTTTAAACTAAACAAAAATGGCGTCTAACGGGGCAGATGGCATACGTGATGACAGTCGGTCTCTTAGTGACAGTGAAGAAACTAAGTGGACCTCATTTGCAATTACACATGTTGAATATCCTCAGGGTAACTATATAATGTCAAGTGTAAATTTTCACGACTAATGGCAAAAATTCTTTACATAACAATAAAAAACGATTTCCTTAACTGTTTTTTCTCTTTTCTTTTTTGTTTATTGATTAGGTGATTGGCTTGGCAAATTTCTGGCTATGACCAGCTTATTACCATTGATTATTTTAGTCGGGTTTGTCACATTGATAATTTTTAGACGAGATCTTCACACTGTAAGAGTAACACAAAAATAATAATTATCGAATTAATTAATGCTCTTTTTATGTTTTCATTCGTAGATTACATTCTTCTGCGGTACGTTGTTAAATGAAGCTATAAATTGGGTATTAAAACATATTATACGAGAACCTCGGCCATGCAGAGGTATTAATACATTTTATGATAAATTATTGATTAGTCTAATTCAAAATAATTGGATTTTTACAGGTCGAGAAGTATTATTCACAGAATATGGCATGCCTTCAAGTCATTCTCAATTTATGTGGTTTTTCGCAACTTATGTTGCTTTTTTTATGTTAATAAGGTGATTTATTTGTTTTATTATTCTTTAAATTCACTTAAATGCATTGAAAAAGTGATTTAATAGCTACATAACGTGCTTTTACTGCCAAATGTTATATAAACTTGAGAGTAAACATGAAATGTTACTCTCTGTACACAGTAAAAAAAGTAAATACACATCATAAATCACTCTTTGATTGCACTAAATTCAATTTGTAATTATTAACATTTGACTTTGAATTGAACACTTAGGTTACATCAAATTAGTAATAGTACTTTTATGGACAATGCATGGAAGTATTTTGTCACCTTATGTGTATTTTGGTCTGCTGTAGCAGTTTCGTACAGTAGGTAAATTACCTGATAAGTTTTATACTTGTGTGCAATTTAATATTTGTAATAATTATTTTTTTAAATTATTTTAGAATATATTTGCAATACCACACGTGGATGCAAGTTCTTAGTGGTGCATTAATAGGTGGAGTTCTTGGGCTGTTATGGTTTGCTGTAATGCAATTAATACTTACACCACTGTTTCCTATGATTGCTTTATGGTATTTTTTATTTTTATTTTTAAAATTTAATTTTTTATTTATTTATTTTTTAAAAATTAAATATAGGCCTGTGTGTGAATTTCTTATGATACGAGATTCAACTTTGATACCAAATGTGATGTGGTTTGAATATACTAATCATAGAACCGAAGCAAGGTAATAATAATGAATAGTTAAATTAATTTTTATTATAGGTCAAACCTAGTGAATATGAATTCAAAGCACACTTGGGGGTTCAATTCAGTGAATCGAATCCGAATCAAACCATTAGTTTAAAAATTCTATTCGAATCAAATCCAAATCAAACCATTAGTTAAAAATCGTAACTGAATCGAATCTGAAGCGAACCTTTTGTTTAAAAATGGTAATCGAAT
This sequence comes from Geophilus carpophagus, assembly GCA_034687075.1. NCBI lineage: Eukaryota > Metazoa > Arthropoda > Chilopoda > Geophilomorpha > Geophilidae > Geophilus > Geophilus carpophagus. Next base: position 7,450 of record JAQFZN010000499.1, read on the forward strand.
CAAATCAAATCTGAATCGAACCAAATTGCATTTTTGTTTTTTTTTTATTATATTTTTGTAATTTTTTTTTAATTATATTTTTGTAATTACATTTTAATTATTTTTGAGATTTTTGGGATTTGTGTGCGAAAGCGAATCGAACCATACCGCATAACAAATATTCGAATCGAACCCGAATCAAAACAGATTAAATGAAACTTTTATCGAATCAAAATCGAATTAAATCTGTTCAATTCGGATTCAATTCGCTGTTTGTTGAATCAATATCATTTGATGAATCGAAAACCCCCATGTGTGATTTGAAGGACCCACAAATTTGATTCCTTATAACTAGAGTTCCTATTATCCAATTTTTTTATTAACCAAATTAACCAAAACTATCGAGCAATTTATCTTAAATCTGTTTGTATTAATGTGGTTTAAAAACATTGTTTTTTTAGGACAAGACAGAGGAAATTAGTTTCTATGAAATCTCAGTGATGGTGGTGGTAGACTGTCGGATGTATGCCATTCTGTGAGTCGCCAGACGCCACAAAAGTAACTTTTTGTACACTATGAACAGCTGTTACTGCATTATAAACACAAAAGTGAGATGCAAGTGCGGTTCTTTATACTGACTTTAATTCCCGTTCACATTGCTCATGTACACCAGTGTTTTCTTGATGTTTTACGATGATTTTTTTTTCATTAATTTATATTTTTGGTTTAAGATAATATTAACACTGTAACTTTCATTAAATGTATTTCGTATAATTTTGTCTATCAGATTTCATTTCGAATAATTTTTAATTTTATTTTTGTGTGTAGGATTTTGTGCTTAAAAACAGTTGAAATTGTATTTTAATGTTTTTTAAGGCTGCTGTAGAATGTTAAAATCGTGGGTTTTATTTTCATCTAAATTTTGTTACTTGTATTTAATTTTGTTTTGTTTTTCGAATCCCTTCCTGTGATATCTTGGAACTGAAATCTTTTTATATGAAACTAGTAGTCCAATTTGATAGTTATTTACTCAGGGCAAAATGTCGTGTACACTGCTAATAACTGCGCCTTGTATGTTTATTATTTCTATTTATTATTTGTTTTTATTTTATTTTGGGGAGATATATAAAAATAAATAATAATGCTTAATATACTATTAAAAGTATTAAAACGTGAAAATTTAAAGTGGGAAATTTTTCAGTTAATTTACAATTTTTAATTATATATTTTTTTAATTAAGACATTTAATTTACTTAATTATTTTTAGTGCCTGGTAATGTTTTTTGACATTTCCATTTCAAGGGTTTTTAAAAATGATTATTATATTAGAAAGTAAAATTGTTAATAAAAAATTTTTGTATGAATAATGATTAGTCATTTGTCTTTTTACTAGCAAATAAAAACAATTACAAAAAAATCACTAATAAATTAATTTTGAGTTTAAAATTTTAACTGACAATTTCTTATACAAATAACAACAAAACAAGTAATTAGATGTAGTGCAGATTAAAGAAACATCTGTTTTATTATCTTTGGTGTTTATTGTGTGTGATTAATCTTCGAATTCTGAATCGTGGCATTGGCATGTGGCATGATTTCAGCGACTGCGGCGCTGCTGCATTTACCTTTCCATCATAATCTCATTTCCCAAAATGGAGTTCAAGAAGTTTGCAGCTGAAGCTGCATCAGCCCTCACACGAGCTGTACAGGTATGAAAATAAATATTAATATAAAGTGTGTCTATTACTTGTTATGTTCACAGAAAAGAAATTAAAAAATAATTACTTTGAGACATTTTAAGTACCCTCGCTCTTTAAAGTTATCGCACTGTCACATGAAAATGACAGTTGCGCCCGCATACTTGATTAAATTTTTTCTTTTTATATTCTCTTTAACAATTTCAGTACACCGAAGAAAAGTTTGGGAAAACCGAAAAAACAGAGCTTGATGCTCATTTCGAAAATTTGGCGCAAAGATCCGACCAAACGAAACTATGGAGCGAGAAGTTACTGGCTCGTATTGAGGGTGTGTTGACGCCTAATCCAAGTATGTTGTAGAAAAATTAAATGATTAAATGATTTAAAAAAGAATTAAAAGATTATTTGAATTGTATTGTCTTTTAGGTAACAGAGTTGAGGATTTCTTTTTTGAAAAACTTGACAAAAAACCTCGTGATAGACTCAGTAATTTGGAACTGCTGGGAGTTGATCTTATAGAAGCGGGAAATGAGTTTGGCCCTGGCACAGCTTATGGTATTTATTTATTTAAAGTAATAAAAATTTTTATTTATATTTTATTAAAATAATTTTAACATTGATTATAGGAACTGCTTTGATTAAAGTTGGCCACACCCAACAAAGACTGGGATCAGCTGAGCGTGAATTTATACAGTCATCAGCTCATGTTTACATTCATCCATTAAGGAAATTTTTAGAAGGAGATATGAAAACGATCATGGTAAGAAAATTAAGTGTATTTTTTTTGGTTATTTGTATTTATTTTAACTATTTGAATTAAAATGTAGAAAGAAAGGAAAATCTTAGAAAACCGTCGATTGGACTTAGATGCCTGTAAAAACCGACTGAGAAAGGCACGATCGATGGAAGGTCAACAAAACGTACGTTGTAGAGCAGTAAACTTTAATTATTTATAATAAAAAAGGGTTAATTACTGTAGTTAGGGTAATTAATGATGTGCACTTTTGAATTCTTGATACATGCTAGCTTAAGGAAGGGGTCACTGTTCAAGATATGATTGACCAGGTACTTTATGTGACATTTTGTAAAAAAAAAACTCAAAGAGAAATGTTTAGGTTTAGAAATTTGTTTGTTTTAAAATAAAATTTTAGTGGAGTGTTAAATGTGAATTATCATTTAAATTTTAAATGAATTTCAGGCTGAGAGAGACTTGCGTCTTGCGCAGTCGGAATTTGATCGCCAAGCTGAGATTACGAAATTATTACTTGAAGGAATTACAAGCACACATGTAAGGATAATTAATTTTTTTTTTAAATTGTATATTAATGTTAATAATAATAAATAATAATTATGGATTTAAAAGGGTCACCATTTGCGTTGTTTAAACGAATTCGTTGAAGCACAATTACAGTATTACGCACAGAGTCATCAATACATGATGGATTTGCAGAGAGAATTGGCTAGGTAATTATTTGAGTCATATTTCAGGGGCAGGATTCATAAAATAATTTTTGTACAACAAATAATTGTTACGATTATCTTAAAGTGTAAAAGAGATTGGGATTTTTCCTGAACTGATATGTTATTATCGAATTTGCAGGCTACTCCCGAATTTGGACATTAGGATTGGTCAGTAATTTATCACTGGCGTTTTCTGACACATTAAAATTACATTAAATGTATAATTTAATAAAGATTAACAAGTCAAACAATATTTTTTTTATAAATTGTTTGAATTTTATGTGAAATTGGTTGAATTTGAAATGAAATGAAGTGATTGAATTTTAATCGAAAATTAAAATCCGCATGCTGTTATTTATGTAAATATAATTTTTTTATTGTGACAGAAATTAAATAAATACAAAAAATATTTCCTAATGTCCAAAAATGACTTTTTACTCCCAAATGCTCGCAACAACGACCTTTTAAACTCAGATTCTCGTCGATTTTTATATAATTTTAATCTCAAAAACTAATAATTTAAAAATTTCTTATTAAATTTATTAAAATAAAATATAAAATGTTTTTAAAACTTTAATTTATTTTCTGTAGTGCCACAATGACTGCTGCTGGTAACAGTTCAGTCGAGTTTTCCCCTATGCTCTCTACACCTTTATCAGGTGCGGAAAATCAACTGCCAAATACTAATTCTGGATTGAAGAAAAAGGCACGTGTATTATATGATTACACTGCAGAAGATAGTAAAGAACTATCATTGAAAGCTGATGAAGTAAGTAATGAACAATAAAAATATAAAAGTATTAAATTGTAATTGATTTATTTAATTTGCAGGTTATAAGTGTTTATTCCGTTCCTGGTTTGGATTCTGATTGGGTAATGGGCGAAAGAGGCATGCAAAAAGGCAAAATCCCCGTTGCTTATGTAGAATTTCTCCAATAATTAATACTCCTTAATTTTCTTGGCATCAAAAATTGTTAGCTATTCGAAATTCTATACGGATTCGATTAATAATACGTCCTATTTCGCTTTTTTTCCTTTTCGAATTTTTAAAAACGAATGTTTTATGTATATAGTTGTAATTGTTAATTTATATATTTGAGAACTACTTTACAGGAAAAGCATTAACTGTGACAATCTAGGTTTAAAAAAGGCATCTAGAGTTGTATTGGTTGTGGTTAAGAATCATGTCCAGTGATAATGAAGCGATCCCCAAAACTACTCAAGCACTATTTTAATTCGCTAGATGTAGCTTTGCTGGGATTGCCCCATTAAAAAAAAAAAATTAATTACCTAACCATTTGTTAAACTTTTAAAAAAATAATATGCATGTTATATGAATATACATAAAACAAAGCAATATAAATTGTACATACGCCAGTTTTATCATTAATTCTTCACTTATAAAATGAACTTGGCAGTATTTCATTGTGCTTTATCATCATTACAAACTGGCAATAAATAAATTCTCATTCCGTATGAATTTTAGGCTCAATTATTTTTTATTACACCATTAAAGTATAAATACAAAAGATTTCTAACTCTTCTTTTTGGATACACCAACTGTTCGTCCTCTTCGGCCAGTTGTCTTAGTATGTTGACCACGTACACGTAATCTAAAGAAAAATTAAAAATGTAAATTTTATTTCTGGTTAAAATTAAAAAATAAGTTAATAAAATACCCCCAGAAATGTCTCAATCCACGATGAGCACGGATTTTCTTGAGTCGTTCTAAATCCTCACGCAACTTATTTTCAAGAGCATTAGCCATCACTTGATTGTATTTTCCATCTTTAACGTCTTTTTGACGATTGAGAAACCAATCTGGAATCTTATATTGTCGTGGATTTGACATAATTGTCACCAATTTCTCCACTTCTTCTTCGGTTAATTCTCCAGCACGTTTGTTCAAATTAATGTCAGCTTTACGGCACACGATGTTTGAATACCGGCGACCACAACCCTAATAATATGAATTTTAATTAACAACACGTTTATTTTATTTATTTATTTATTTCGATATTTACCTTGATTGCAGTCAATGCAAACATAACCTTACGTCTACCGTCAATATTCGTGTTCATAACACGCAAAATATGCTGAAACTTTTCCGGAATGACCAACGACTGGAAAAGATAGAATTATCAATGTTTACTTTATTTTAAAGAAAAAATTGTATAAAAAATAGAAAACAACATAACAGATTTAATTTGCATTAAAAATTTAAGTTAAAAACGTAAAGATTGCAAAAATATCCCCAGATTTCTTACCATGTTGGATGGCGGTTCACAAAAGCAAAATGGACGTCACACCAAGAAACAGGAAATGAACGAAACTAGCGTGCTTGTTTTGTACTTTGGCCACTAGGTGTCTATAGATGGCGCTGCATCTGTGTATGAAAATGGCATCAACTAATCCAGTAAGTTTCGCTTATTTACATCTTTATTTACAGTAGTTTTTATAGAAAAAGTTTTTTTTCTTACTTTTAAATTCAGTTTGAAGATGAACAGCACGCGGATTTATTTGGTTTATCCGTGCCAAGTTTTCTAAACGAGGAAGAATCGGTTTTAGATGAAGTTGATATTCACATACAGGAAAATTTAGAAGACGAATTTGTTAAAGAAGCAATGAAAACTGTAATTTGTTTATATAAAGTAAAAAAGAAACTATTAATATATTATTTCAAATTATTTTAGGGTGTTGATTTGCGGCAATATTCAAGACAAGTAGAAAAAGAGTTAAAAGAAGTTGAAACTGCTTCGATTCAAGATTGTATGTTACATTTAAAATTTCTTTTTCAAATTGTAATTGAATAATTTTAGATATTAAGGAAAGTCAAAATATTGCTAGTCTCCATAATCAGATACAAGCTTGTGATCAAATTTTAGAGGTATTTTTCTATTTTTAAATGTTTTAATTTTATTTTAACATTTAATTTTTGTTTAATGGATTCAGAGGATGGAGCAATTACTACTCAGTTTTCAACGAGATCTTGGAAGTATAAGCAATGAAATTATTACATTGCAAGATCAATCGTTGGCAATGAATATCAAGTTAAAAAACAGACAAGTATGATTGTTTTTATTGTAAAAAATAAACATTATACATTTTTCTTGCTGCGTGCAGGCTGTAAGGGGCGAATTAAGCCAATTTGTTGACGAAATGGTAGTACCAGAAATGATGTTAAAGTAAAAAAAAAATATATAGTCATCTAATTTTATTTTTATTTTAATATTTTTAATTTTTAAAATTATTTTAGAACAATTCTGGAATCACCAGTAACTGAAGTCAGTTTTTTGGAACAATTAATGATACTTGATCATAAATTAAGTTTTGTAAAGGAACAATCTTTTCGTGACTCTCGTTCGTGTCATGATGTTAGTGAAATTCTTAACAACTTACGACTTAAGGTAAAATTTATATTAAAAAAAAGCAAAATAAATTAAAATTTGATTTTTAGGCTATTGAGAAAATTCGCGAGTATTTACTCGAGAAAATTTATCAGTTTCGCAAACCAATTGCTAACTACCACATTCCACAAAATTCCATGCTTAAATATAAGTATGTAATTTAAATTCCATTCTTGTAGTTCGTAATTTAAAATATACTTATTTTTAAAGGTATTTCAACAAGTTTTTAACGGCTAACGAGCGTAACGTTGCAAGGGAAATTCGTGAAACTTATGTTGATACTACAAGCAAAATGTTTTATTCCTATTTCAAGAGTTACACGAACCGTTTAATGAAATTACAGGTAATTGGATTTCTTTAGATACTATAATTTAATTTTTATAAATTTATAAATATATTATATATTTTTACTCATAGTTTGAAGAAGTTGCTGACAAAGATGATTTAATGGGAATGCCTGAAGATACAGCTAAAAAAAGTAATATTATATTAATACTTAAATTAAAATTTTAATTTTTTAATTAAAGAAATAAATTTTTTCTAGGTTTATTTGGAAGTAAATCAGTTTTGAAAAACAGAGCAACAACTTTTACTCTGGGCAATAGAGGTTTGGTTTTAACAACTGAACTAGAATCTCCAATTATTGTACCACATTCGGATCAGAAAAATGAAAAGAAATATTCTTATGAGAGCTTATTTCGAAGTCAGCAATACGCCTTAGTAGATAACACATGTCGTGAATATCTTTTCATAGTCGAGTTTTTTATGTTAAATGGAAATAATGCGCAGGATTTATTTAATATTATATTCAACAAAACACTTTCTATGCTATTGGTAAGGAGAGTCTGATATTGTGATTAATTGCGATATTGAAATATCACAAAATTATTGACTAAATTTTATTAATGATTACATTTAATTATTGATCACAATATCGCAGATAATGGGAAACTCACAATCTAACATAAAGATTAATTTTTTTAAGATTTAATATGCTTTTAATATTTTTGTAGAAACATACAGAAGCTTATGTTCAAGATTGTTGTGATTCAATTGCGTTATTTTTGTGTATTCATCTTGTTTACCGATATCAGTTGCTTATGCATAAAAGATCAGTTCCAGCTTTAGATAGGTATGATTGTTTGTTTATAATTTATTATTAATTAGTTTAATTATTTTTTAATTTTTTCAGTTATTGGGCTCAATTGTTGGAATTATTATGGCCTCGATTTGAAGCCATTTTGGAGTTAAATATTCAAAGTGTACGAGATTGTGACATTCAACGACTCGGATTAATAGATACAAGACCTCATTATGTAATTTAAAAATTAAAAAAAAAAATATTTAAATTATGGCGTATTTTAACGTATTTCGTTTTAGATTACACGACGGTATGCTGAATTTTCAGCGGCCATTGTTGGCATTAATGAAAGCTTTACGAGTGAAAGAGTTAATCAAGGTTTAGCATTGTTACAACGTGAAGTAGAGGATTTTATATTAAGAATGGCTGCTGAATTTCTTCAACGTAAAGAACAATTAGTATTTTTAATTAATAATTATGATATGCTGTTGGGCGTTTTAATGGTATTTGATTGATTTAACAAACATTTTAATGATGATGATGATGATGATAATAATAATTATTTTGCTTTTAGGAAAGAACGAAAGATGATTCAAAAGAATCTGAAAGCTTTAAAGAACTTTTAGCAGCGAGAACACATGAATATGTTGATGAAATTTTATCTCCACATTTTGGTGGAATGATATCGTTTTTGAGGGAGTGTGAAATAAAAATGGAAAGAGGTCAACTGGATCAATTAAAAACTGAAGAAGGTGTGTTGAATCAAATTGTGTTTTATTTTTATTTAACTAATTTCAGTATTTTTTTATAGGTCGAATACAAACTTTAGTTCGCACTTTTTCAACAACTTGGAAAAAATCTTTAGAAGAAATACAACAAGAAGTGATGCCATCTTTTACTAACTTTAAAAATGGCTCTAATATATTACAAGCTGCATTAACACAGTTTATTCAGTATTATCACAGGTTTCAAAAAATAATTAATCAACCACCCTTTAAAAATCTACCAGTTAGAGGTGAACTTATCAACATTCACCACATTATGGTTGAGGTTAAAAAATTTAAACCGTCTTTTTAGTTTTTGTTGTTATTATTATTAACAGTTGTTGCGTTAATTAATTATGATGTTAATAAAAATGATTTATGGTAGGTAACTTAGCATTTATGCATTAATAATTGAAAAGTTTATTTAATTGGTGAATAAGAACTTGAATTACTTTTGTTTCATTTATTCCATACTGCAGTTGAAATTGATCTATCGGTTTTTGTATATAATTTAGTACTTTTAATATTTATTTTGTTTAAAAACATTGTATTTACTTTGGTAACTTTTATGTAAAAGGGTAAATAAACAAATATAAAAAATATTTTACAATAGATTTGGTTGCATTTTGTATTATTCATCCAATAAGTTCAAGATACCGGTAATTGGCAATAAGTTAAATAAGAAAAACATGTCTTTCATGAGATTCCGTACATTAGAACACTTTTGTTTCCACTTTGCTTTAATTTCACTTACTTTTATAACTATTTCTATTTTTTAAATTTATTTCTAGGTAATTCTTAACAGATTATTTAAGCTTTTAGTTTATTTTAGCTATTTCTGTTCGTAACATAACTTCTTTACTCAAATTTTTCAGTTCACTTGTAAACGAACGATTAAGCGCCAAGCATAACGTCATAGCAAATAAGAAGTAACCTGGAAATAGTAATCTGACTACGTCAACCAATAGCAACAGATTTCAGGTCTCAGTTCTATTTTAACTATCATAACAGCCATGCTTTCGCCTCAGACGCGAATGTTATTGTACTAGGATTGTTCTGTGTGAGAAAACCTCCATAAGTGATTTGATTTAAAATTCAGACTAATGGAGGACTTTAAAGAAGTTTTACTAAATGTGAAGTCAGTTTTAACATCCAACCAAGGCGGTATGGCAACTGGACAATTATTAAAAGACTACGAAGATTTAGTTTGCGACCCATTACCGTTTCGTCGTCTGGGATACAGAACAGCTGACGAATTCCTCCTTTCTATTCCCGATGTAGTTACAGGCAGATCAAACGGCAGGACAATCATTTGGTATGCGGTTAATGACGAAGCAACAGCGCACATCAGTGAATTAGTCAATCAACAACGACCTAAAGCCAACCGAAATAATAGAAGACCAGGAGGAAGAGGACCATTTAGTTCGTCAAACCAATATTCGTCGTACACACCGTATAATAATAGACCAACATACGACAAATTAAACTCAAATATACCCAGTCTTATTTCATCATTTCAACCATGCACTCAACCACGTTCGTATAATGGCTACTCAGAACCACCGAGATTTGAAAAATTGAATCAATCTTTTAACCAATATTCGTCATCTACATCCTATAATAGTAGACCAACATATGACAAATTAAACTCAAGTATACCCAGTCTTATTCCACCATTTCAACCATGCACTCCAGTACGTTCGTATGATGGCTACTCTGAACCACCGAGATTTGAAAGTTTGAATCAAACTACCTCATTAGAAAGTAAAACTGTAACTGAAACTTCATTTGAAAGTAAAGTTGTAACTGAATCGCTTACGAGACAAATTAAATGTTTATTAAGGTTACATCCTAAGGGAATAGCAATGTCAAATTTTGCTCATCTTTTTTATTTTCATTTTAAGCAAAGTTTAAATCCCGTTGAGTACGGATTTACTGATATTGACGATTTCGTATTGAGTATGCCTGAAGTTATAAGGGTTAAAAATACAGGGCGGTATATTTTGTTGTTGAGTGTTTCGAATTCGGAAAATAATACAGAGCGATTGAAAAATGGTGAAGCTTCTGATCGTGAAAACGAAAGTTGTATAGAAAGCGTTACAACTCTTGAACCTAAAGAGCGAAAATCAAACTTCAGAGAAGAATGTATTGCTTGGAAAGAAAAGGATGATTCTGATAATACGTTGGAGTGTAGGGATAATTCTGAACAGGTAATTTATTTTTATTTTGTATTATTGAAACACCTTATAATTTTTTAAAATTTTTTTTGAAGAATAAAGCTGAAACAAATCGTAGTGAATGTCAACAGACTAATTTGGAAAAGGATAAATCTAATTGCAATTTAGTAAGTTATAATGCTGATTCAGAAGAATATGAAAATTCAATTTATAGTTCGAGTACACAGGAAGATGACACATTGGTAAATATAAATATTTATTAAAAATTTATTTTCTTTTTATAAATTTTTTTATTTTTATGTATTGACAGATTGAAACAAGGCATGCAGAAAGTATTAAAAATTCATGGAATGATTCTGATATAGTAGAAGATCCTAATTGTCCTGTGAAAAAAAGACTGAAGCTTGAATTAAGAAAAGTAATTTGATAGCATATTTGACCGTATTTTAGTGAATATTATTTGCTCACATAATATTCACTAAAATACGTTAATTTATATTGTTCATTTTATATTTATTTTTGTTCGTTTTCAGTTAATGGAGGATAATCCTGATGGAATAAAATCGAATTTTCTCTGTGCAACTTACCGTAAGGTGTATGGAAAGCCGTTGGATTTTCAAGCATTAGGATATGTAGCTTTGGCATTTATGATTGCTGATATACCTGACATAATTTTTCCGTATCGTGAATCGCCAAATGCTGACTGGGTTTTATTTGACGCTAGGAAGTGTAAAAGTAATTTTTATCTAAATATTTCAATCCTTTTAAAAATTATTTAACGCGTTGATTTATTTTTTCAGATTATGGGGTACCATCATACACTGCTGAAGGTTGTACACTCAGGAAAATTCCTGATGTGATTAAAAAAGCAGTTGTTAAACTTCTGTATAATAAACCCCAAGGAATTTTTCTACAAGACATTCGAGCCGAATATAATGTAACTTAAAAAAAGAATTAATTTTAATTATGTTTAATTGATTTTTTTTTTAATGAAATTTATTTTAGGCCTTATATAATAGAAAATTGCCGTATGATGACTTCGGGTATCACAATGTGAGGGATTTTATGGAGAAATTAGCAACTGACACTATTCTTTTAGAAGATGGCGTTGGAGGTATGTTTTTTATTTATTGTTGTGGCAGTTTTATTAAAGATAGAACGAAGAAATGAGTTCCCAAAACTATAACTAATTAAAATTTAATTGTCTTATCTGAATTTTATTGTTTAGGTACGTTAGCAAAACTTCGGCCCGATACGCTTTGCAACTATATGCCAGCTTTAAGTGAATCAATAGTAAAAAAATTAAATTCAGAAAGAAAAATTAAATGATTATTTATTTAATCTTTTCTTAATTTATTTATTTATTAGGAATGGGCAGTTTGTAGTTTGCAACCAAATGATATTGTCGACAAAGGTGAAGATATTCCCCTGCAAAAACTACCGAAAAGAATATTAAAACCCGCAGAAGGCAATAATGCATACTTTGAGATTGTCCCAAGTGAAATTGTCAGTCCTGATGAATTCTATTTCTTTTTACGAGGAACTGAAACTTCTATAGCACTCGAGAACCTTATGGACAAATTAGAGTATATTAAAAAATTATTAAAATTTCCAAAAATAATGTTTTGAATAATAATTTTTTTTTTTAATTTTAATTTGTAGATTTTATATTAGTAAGGCAGGAAATGATTATATGGTTCCACCAGCCTATTTTACACCAGGCCAAATCTGTGCTGTTCTTTATGAAAATAAAGATTGGCATAGAGCAAGGATAATCAGTGTTAACACCGATACTGTTACCGTAAGTTGTTTTAATTATTCATTAGAAACTCGATTATCCAGATTGTATAAAATGATTTGGGATAATCGACGTTTCACTGTACTTGTTTCAAAACAGTCAGATAAACAAAATTATTTTTAGGTTTTCTACTTGGATTATGGAACCACTGGAGAAGCTTATAAATATGATGTCCGGTTATTAAGGTTAATATAATCATATTCACAAGCTATTATTGGAATTACAAAAACTAAAAAAATATTTACAGGAAAGAATTTGCTACATTACCCGCACAAGCTATAGAAGCGAAGCTATGGAACGTTAAACCACCTGGAAAGGAATGGTCATTACCTGCAAGAAAACGATTTTATGGGCTACTTGAAGGAAAACATCTTATTGCTAAACTTCTTGGAAAAAAGATTAGGCCCATAACTAAAGTAAATAAGTTTATTAAAAGTTTTGAATTATAAAGATTATAATTTTATTTGAAATTTTAGATAGAAGTTTTAGGTTTGTGCCTAGTTGATACCACTAGAGAAGACAATAAACACATAGACATAATCGATTTGCTGGTTAGAGAAGGATATTGTGGTTATTTTGATGAGGCTAATGAAGTAAGTGACAATTTTTTCTTAAAAATAACTTGAGTAATTAATTTTTATTTATTAGGGTAAAATGAATGCTTTAAATTTCCCGTACCAACAACTATTATTAAACTCGTGTAATCCAATGCTGACATACCCGACAACAGCGGCAGATTGGTTTGCTTATCAAGCTTTAATAACCAACTCGTATTCCATGAATAATTTATTGTACAATCCATTTGGAGCATTTTACAATCAAAATCAACCGATTCAAACACCATTGCTTAATCCAAGTTTTCCAATCGACTTGATGCAAACACCAACAATGAATCAATTTTTCCCAACCCAGACAACCCAGTCATCAGCAGCGACAAACTTAGTCAATACAACCACAGTAACTCAAAATTCCAAGCCAACTGAGTCATTCAAAGTAAAGGTTGAAGAAACTAAACAGAAGAAAGAAGAAGATAACTATTCGTCAGAGAAATCAAATGTTAACAACGTTAATAATGGACTAGACGATTTATGTGATGTTTTAGAACAATTAAGTATCAAGCGATATGTTAAAGTTGTGAAATTAGGATCGCATACTGTTCATCTGATCTTATATAAAAAGCAACTTTACATGATGGGTAAAGAAATTTCACAGTTCATCTGGAGCTACAATTTGTTAAGAATCAAATTACGTTTACATCACATTAAAATACCTCCGGTATTGATTAATAAGAGTGATCATCCGGATTTATTTCGTGAATTAGAACAGAACGACGTGACTTTTCCACCTCCAGAACCGGAAACTCCTCATACTGTGATTTTTATTTACCCATTTAATCGTGTTCCAGAAATTATTGATAAGTTTAAACCAGAGTTAGAGGACGTAAAAAGTGCTATTGCCCAAGAATTGGATCGATTTGATCCGAATGATGCTTATTGGGGGAATAGCGATGATGGGATTAGCATAGGTGGACAGTCTGATCAGATTGACGAAGTTGAAGTTGGTTTGCAGGTGTTGAAAGGGAGAAAGTGAGTAAGAGAAAATATTGATAATTTATTAAGTTTTAGTTTTAAACAAAATTTTTTTACTGTGATATTTAGAATGGCAATTGAACGCCAATTGATGGAAGACGTTAATCAGCCACTTGTTAACGAATTAAACTTTTTAACAGAACGGATATTATTTTTGGAAACTGGAAAATCAAAATGATTTTTATTGTACATGTTGCAAAGATTTCAAAAGCTTAATTTATGTTCTTTATTATTATTATTATTATTATTTTATTCATTTCATGTCATTTTATTAACATAACTTAGTCATAAACTTGACTAATAGTTTATTAGATTTGAGTTATATTTCACAAATAAATACAGTTGAGAATTACAACTTGTCTGTAGTTTTTTTACAATTCATAGTTTCACATTTGGTGGTGATGGTGGTATTGAATTAACTGCATGTTTTTCTCGAAGTGTGTCTGAGAAATAATAAAAATATTGGTCATTCGATCATAAAACTATTTAAAAAAATACTCATTACTATATTTTTGATAACCAATGGCTATCTCCTCTTCAGAGTAAGTACGAAAAAATGCATCATATATAAGTCTATTATAGAACACTGCCACTCCTGTTGTAACAAAAATCGCGTGAAATAGATAAGGATGTCTATAAGGAAATGATGTTTTAGGTACTTTCCATCTAGGATACTTTCTGTTCTCCATTTTTAAAATATATCTTTAACTCTAGTGTTAAATTTGGGAACTAAGTTACCTCTCTACTTCGTAGCGCTTTAGTTCAATTTTTTGATTGGTTGACGATTGTGTATTGGGCAAATTCAAAACATGTCAGAAGTTGTTTTGTGTTAGAGAACAGCACAAATGTATTCGTTCAGCGGTGGTAATGAATTTGAAAAAGAAAACGTGAATTATGGAATGCCGTTTCAAGCCGAGAAACAAAAAAGTGAGACAAGTAAAGAAGAGTTCAGGTTTCCTTTAGCAGACAGTTTATCGTGGACTAGTTTGGGTAAATTATCACTGGATGAAAATATTGGCAGAAAATTATCAGGTATTACCCCGGATTGTAACAGCTTAGTTAGAGAATCGAATACAGGATCTAATTCAACAGTCACAGAAAGGTATATTTATCGATATTTAAAATTAATCAAGTGTTTTAAATACAAAATTTTATATTTGTTTGTTTCAGTTTGTTTCGAAATAGTTCAAGATTGACTAATTTTCCTTTACCTCGTCGTGTGCCTATATCTGAAGCGACTATAATAGACGATAGTGAAGAAGACGAGGAAGATGATGATGTTAATAAAAAAGATGAAATTAAATCTGAGAATGAGTAAATTAATTTTTTTCTATGAAATAATTTGTTAATTTTCAAACGAAATTGTATTTTATTGTTTTAGAGACCTTAACAAAACTGAAAAGGAAGCATTACCTATTCCGATAAAAGTTGATTCACCATCAAGTTTCTCGATTAAATCTGTAATAAAAATGGATGAAAACATTAACTTTATAACTGAGAAATCTTACAACAAATTAGCAACACAAACAACTCAATCTGCATCGATGAATAACGATGCTGCAATTTCTCATGAATTGCCATTTACACCATTTCGCACTTCGAATGCTTATCCATTTGAACAAGCAAATTCACGTCCACATCAACACACTCCATTTCATCAAAACACACCATTTCATCAGAACACTACACAACATCAGCATCAAGTTCAGTTTATGGTTCCTGTTACCCCGGGCCAGTTTTCAGCATTACAACAGGTAATTATAGAAAATGACACATTTCTTTGTTTATATTTTATATTTTAATTATGCTAATTGATTATTTTAGCTTCCAGCTTCTGATATGATTATGGTGAAAAATAAGGCTTACTATAAACTTTCATTGCTTGGAAAAGGAGGTTCCAGTAAAGTTTATCTGGCTTATGAAAATCAGAAAAAATGTCTTCTTGCTATCAAATGCATTAATTTAGATGTTAGTGATGAATCAGTGAATGGTGCTTATAAAAATGAAATATATTTACTTCAAAAGTTACAATATTCTGATCGTATTATTAAACTGTATGATTTGTAAGTAGTTTTAAAATTGAATTTTTTTAAAAATTTATTTATATAAATAAAATTTTGGTTTTTAATAGTGAATTCAACACCGAAAAGAATTGTTTATACGTAGTTATGGAAAAAGGTGATGCCGATTTATCATTAGTTATTCGAGATTGTGCGAAAAATGGTCAAATAACTGCCGAAATGATTAAATTTTATTGGTCAGAAATGCTTAAAACTGTTGCAGTTATTCATAAAGCAGGTTAATATTTATAATTTACTAAAATTAATATTTTTACTCAATAAATAGTCCTTTTTTTAATTTTTTTAAAGGAATAATTCATTCTGATTTAAAACCAGCAAATTTTCTATTGGTCGGAGGTCGCATGAAATTGATTGATTTTGGAATTGCTAGTTCACTACAAACTGATATGACCAGTGTTATCAAAGATGTTCAAGTAAATATTTTCAATTTCAACCAATTTAACTCCTTATAAAAATAATAACAATATTTTTTTAAATTTAGGTTGGGACTTTTAATTACATGAGTCCAGAAGCCATTCAAGATACAACACAGGCCCAAGATCATGATGGAAGACGACAACCGTTATTTAAGGTTAATTTAATTAAATAAAAAAAAATTCTAGTTTATAAAATTAATTACTAATTACAGATAAATGTGAAGTCTGATGTTTGGTCTCTGGGCTGCATTTTATACAATTTAGTCTACGGTAAAACACCATTTCAGGATATCAGACAACCTGTAGCTAAAATGCAAGCAATTGTCAATTCCGATCATGCTATTAGTTTTCCGGACATTCCGAATAAACAGTTACTTGATGTAATGAAAGTAAGTTTATATAATTTTTTATCTATATTTCATAAAAAAACAAATAAAATAATTATAATAAAAAATTAATTCTATCTTTAAAAATAGAAATGTCTAATTCGAGATCAAAAACAACGTTTATCAATCGAAGAATTGCTTGAACATCCATATTTAAAAGAAACAACGAAAGGTAAGTTGAGTAATTTATGTATTTATAGGAATATTTAATCTTAAGGAATATTACAAATAGAATCATCGCCAAATCCTTCACCTTTATCTAGTGTGATGAAACAAATTGAGTCACTGACACCTAATAGTGTTTTAAAAGCTGAAAGAAAGCTTAGTTTGGTATGCATTAATAAATACAATAAATTTATTGTAATGATTTAATTAATTTTGTAATCTTTTTGATTTAGATGGCAGAAATGATTCGCATGAAAAAGTTAAAACAATTTAAACCGTAATCAAGTTTAAATTTGGTAATATTTTTATGTAATTAAAGTTATTCTACTTAAAAATTCAAAAAAGATTATCACTATGCTGTTAATCATTAAAAATTACTGTAATATTTGTATTTTATCTTTTTTTATTATTTAAAGAGGCACACAACTCAAAACGATTTTTTTCCAGTTTAAAGAGGTAATTTTTTTAATATTAAGCATGTCAATGTTTGTTATTGGTCATGTTTAATAATAGAAATAAGGAAGAAAGTAATTCTTATTTCTGATTTCCTGTTTGCTGCTTCAGCCTGTGTAGGCACTAATCAAAATAATGTTGATTATTTGTAGGGGGGAAAAAGCTCTCATGAAACAGTAGAAGAACAGATTCAACCACCATTATTGTACTTGTTTTGTTTGAATTCAGCTGTTCCATGTTTCACCTTTTCCCCCTTTGTAAACTCACAACTTTAACCTTGCGCAAAGAAATAGTTCCAGAGTAACTGTTAAATAACAAATTACAAACAAGAAATATGGGGATACATTTATTGCTATTATACATAATAAATACCATCCTTACAGTAGAAAATAAATCATTTTGGTGTTGTGTGCCCCTTTAATGGGACAGATTTGAAAATAAAAAGTTTGCTAATAGAAACAATGGCGTTTCGAGTATATTGCTTGCAAGATGATTCCAGAAAGCTGATTGTTTGTTCTTGATTTAAATAAGAACGAGTTGATATTAGCTAATTTTTATGATAATTTTGATGATCTGAAAGATTGTAAGATCTAAAAGACCAGAAATTTATTAATAATCGTTTAATAGCTGCAAACTGGTAAATATTTCATTGCATTTATACTTTATAATTTTATCAACACTTTTATTTACCATTACTTCTTTTTTCTTACGTACTATCCAGGAAACATGATTTTTTAAATTTAGAATAACTTTACCTGGCGGAATTTAAATTAACAAGTAATATATTTTTTTAAATTCAATTTTATGAAATAAATTTTGATTTTAAAATTTTAAATTCACAGGACCAAATTTTAATGTGGCGTTCAAATTTATCAATTGCAATCCTTTTAATATTCGTGGCAATTTTAGCCAGGGAATACGAGTTCCTACCGATATTCCTTCCATCTAGTTTTCCTCTTAATTTATTATTAGTGATGCTGTTGAGAACTATATATTCAGAAGCATCCAAAGCAATCTTTGTCTGTCTTCTGTTTTTACCATTACATATTTTGATCAACACAGTTAATGACACAGTACTGGAAATACTAAAAAATCCATATCCTATTTGTCTAGGTAGTGCTAGTTTATTTGCATATTTTCTTGGACGTGATTTCGAAAATAAACGTAATGCCTATGATGACAGAACTACCTCTGTACATACATGCAAATCTTTTTGTGATGAGTTTACAGACAAATCTGTCTCTGATGAGTTAATGGATACTTGTGATTCTACAATGTCGTGTGACAGTTATTTGTCAGTTAGACTCGTTTAGTTGGATTAAATGTGATTTCTTTTTTTAATTAGGCAAGTTATTATTTATTTTTAAAATTTTTTATTGCATTAGCGAATGGAATTCGAAAGAAATAAAGATTTATTTGCTTGATTTGATTATTTTTAAGATTTTATTTCCGGTTTTTGATATTCATTGTTTGATATTATAACGCAATTGATAAGTTTCATTGAACTGGGTGTGAAATTTCTAAAATAAACTATTGATATCAGTATTAGGCAATCATTGTTAGTCATGTTACATGACTCTTATAATAAATATGTAAACATACATTGACACTGAATGTAAACATTAATAAGGTTGCTTACATAATACTGATAATAAACCTGTGACAGGGACACCTGGTTGTCATAGCAACCAGGTGGATTGTTACTCCTCCCATTGATTTTAGGTCAACCAATGGAATGGGGACTACGAGTTCCACAGTAGAGGTTTGTGCCACCTCTATTGCCTATTTAAGGGTGTGATGGTTGCCTGTTCTGGTGTTGAAATAGGTAATCAGAAACTCAAATCTCACTACAAGCTACACTTTATTCTGCCATGATTTGAATAAATAGAACTGGATACAAAATATGCAATTCGGAAAATCTATGAATTGCATGGTGCAGGAAAGACTTTGAGAGTAATTGCTGCTACTTTGAACAGATCTACACATGCTGTACACAATGTTTTATCACAAGGTGAAAATTATGGCAAAAATAAGTGACCTGGCCACAGGCCCGTGCCTGAGTATATGGCCGCCTGCGTGCCAGTGCGCAAGGCGGCCGCCATGTGAGATGACGTCATTGTTTACTGTAAACAATGACGTCATTTCTAATGATTTTGCCGCCCTTAAATCTGGCCGCCTGCGTGCGGCGCACGCAATGAACGCTGGTCAGGCACGGCCCTGCCTGGCCGTCAAAAGACCTTGACTAAAAGATGCAAAAGAAGAGCTTTCCAATTATTAACAATTGACAACATGTCTACAAGACAAGCTGCAGCTGCACTGCCAATACAGGTGTCACATATGACTGTTTGAAGAAATATTACCCAAAATAAAAATGCTAGTTTTATTAAAATAAAGGCAAAACCTAAACTGATGATGCAGCACAAATTAGCAAGGTTAGCTTGGGCAAAGGACAAAATGTCATGAACTGAAAAATGGCATAGTTATCTTTTCTGATGAGAAAAAGTGGAATTTGGATGGCCCAGATGGATTTTCATATTATTGGCATGACTTGAGAAAAAAAAAGAAAGTGAGAATGAGTAGGCAGCATGGAGGAGAATCTGTGATGATTTGTGCTGGGTTTGGTTGAGGTGGTAAAACTGATATTGTATTTATTGAGGGCACTATGAATTCAGAAAAATATCAGAATATGTTGTATAATAATTTAATAACATTTAGGCCAATAATTGGTGGAAATAATTGGTTATTCTAGCAGGATAATGCTTCTATCCATGAATCAAAATCCACCAAAAAATGGTTTTTGCAAGAAAAAATTAATGTTATTGATTGGCCTTTAAGAAGTCCTGACATGAACCTCATAGATTGTTTATGCTAAAAATAAGCAATATCACACTGTAAATTGTGACCACTTATTGTACCTCAGGTATGATCAAGGGTCACGTGGAGTAGAAAGGAACCCCCCGGATAGGAGGACTCTGACCAATCAGGGCCATTTCCTGATTGGCCACTCCTCCTGGACGCGACTCCTGGCAACAGGAGACTGTCTAGTTCAGACCCTCGATGGAGACACATCTCTGTTCCCACAAGGAACATCGGATGGACTTCTGCTGGCCTGACAGGCTCGCCTCTTGGATGCAAGGCTGCCGGGATTCCCTGACAGTCCTCGCTCCTGATGCAAGGCTGCCGGGATTCCCTGACAGTCCTCGCTCCTGATGCAAGGCTGCCGGGATTCCCTGACAGTCCTCACTCCTGATGCAACTTGAGAGGATCCACTCCCTACCTTACATGTAGGGTGCGGCACACAGATAGTGCAACCGAGTCATACGACCTGGTTGCAGACACAGTGCGATGCCGATTAGTCGGCGGCATACTTTGATCTAGTCGGAGCCATGGGATTGAGCCTGTGGTTAATAAAGATTAACCAGGTTGCCCCGTCCTCCTCGCCCTTCCACCAAGCCCAAACCTGCTGGTCAGGCGAGAGACAGTCATAAAATGAACTAAAATGTGCTATAACTGATGCCTGGGAGTCATTAAGATCAGAACAATTGCAAAAACTTGTTAATTCAATGCATAACAGAGTGTTTGACCTTATCTCATCAAATGGTGAAGCTACTAAAGCTGTCTTGTGGTTTTTAGTAATAGATTTTAAAAATATTTTATTTAGGGGCATGCCTCTTCTGAGGACCCCTCTTGCGTCAGGCCATGTGTTTCTATACACCCCGGTCTCCCACCTTTTTTCGGAGGGGGGGAGATGTGACCGCTTATTGTACTTCTGGTACAATCAAGGGTCACTAGGGGTAGAGAGA
>JAQFZN010000500.1:0-28704 GCA_034687075.1 Geophilus carpophagus
TATATCAAATTTACTTCACTTAAACAAATTTATTTATAAAAATTCCTTTATTTTTAATTAAAGTAAATATTTATTTCAAACTTAAATAATTGCAACTTTAAATGAAGACACACACAATTTAATGCTGTTTGTTACATTTCCTTGGACCTATATGGTATTGCAACATCCTGCCAACTATAACCCTAATAAACTCAGACTTACCTGGTTATTGGCATCTTGCCATGCTGCAGTCAACAACACTAAAATCCTTATACTTCAAACCACTCCACCCTCAAGCTAACCCCTTACAAACACTACACCAAATTAATATTATTCTAGAATATACTCTCATGTTGAGTACAGCTTTTCTTTCTCTAGATTCATCTTTTTTTTAGTTGAATTTAAAACGAATAAATTTTCAGAAAGTAGTCATAGAGAAATTTTCATGGTTTATTCATAAATCCCCTTTGACATTTTCATTTTGCTTTTATTCTGTCATTTAGACCATTTACGGGAATTGATTATGATTAGAATAATGTACGGCACCGTTATGTGCAATACCTTATGCGTAATGAGACTCAATCAGTTAAAAAAAATCTAATATGACGCAGCTGTTGAGATTAAAAAAGCGTGGCAAAAATGAAAATAAACATACTAAAATATGATTAAAAATGTATACGTTACAAAAGCAAAAGAAAAACCGTTACAATTTGTCCTCCGTAGTAACGAGAAAATAGATCACGATGGTCACAAATGAGCATGTAATAAGAAAAATTAAATTTGTTAAATTAATTACTTGAAAGGTGCACAAAATCCATCACAAACAGAAAACATAGTAAAAACCGTAATAATAAATAATATTAATAAATTTAAAAAAATATATATATAAAAACAATTTTTTAAGAAAAAAATGTAGATTTATTTTCCTTATTTTTTTTTGATATGACGCTTCTAAAAATAGCATTTTTGGCAAATTATAGTAATTACATTAACTACTTATTATAAAAAATTATTTAAGAAATTATATAAAATCAATCACAACTTATAACGCTGATAGATTTTATGAAAATCAGAGGATAATTTGTAACGGTCATAAAAGAAGCAATTTCCCACAGGAGTGAACAAGTTAAAGCCTAGAACACTAAATCTCGTGGAAAATTATTACCGTATAATAATAAAAGTATATTTATACATAAAAACATATTGAAAAAAATATATTTATAATAATTCGATTAATTTTTTCTCATATTATTTACCATTTCTAAAACAAAACAAACCCCACAAGTCACACAATACAATAACACTCTGTAATTACACTCGTTAATTTAAACC
This sequence comes from Geophilus carpophagus, assembly GCA_034687075.1. Lineage (NCBI taxonomy): Eukaryota > Metazoa > Arthropoda > Chilopoda > Geophilomorpha > Geophilidae > Geophilus > Geophilus carpophagus. Next base: position 1,312 of record JAQFZN010000500.1, read on the forward strand.
AAATCTCAATCAAACATCAAACAAAAACACACAAAAAATTACAAATTACCTGCAATACCGGCTCAAAAACCTACAAGGCCACTTTGCATTCACCATTAACGAATTAACCATCACTTCTCGACATAAAAATTCCAACGGATCCATCACGTAATCGAGCATATTCTTGTCAGAAAACTCGATCATTCTTAAGTAGCCACAAGTTGATGCCAACTGATACACACACACTGATTGCAGACAGAACTCGGAATAAAGTCAATGGCACGAGTAAATCCCATGTGCCAATTAAAAGTTGAGTACTCTACTCATCCCTCGATGCAGGCATCGAATCAATTTAGTTGAAATGAATCGACCGATTGCAACTTGCTAGTGCACAATCACTGTTCCTAATCACCCACCCTCGACATCCAACTCACCTGGTCACGCGCCACATAATTGACAGGTACAAAACCCTTCAATCTGTGTGGGTTGCGTGGTTTTCCAGGGGGTTACCTAATGAGGGTATTACGCCTAGCCTGATACGAAGGGTGGAACGAGGGGAGTTTAACATCCGAAACAATAAATATCAGGTATCGATCGATATTTGCATGTAAAAATAAGGTAAAAGGGGGATGTGTGAATTAGTCATGTTTATTCATCAGAGGGTATCGGGGGTATTGATATATTTTAGGGAATTGTAAATAAATATGCATCTGTTATGTTGATAATGCATGGTTGGCCGCAACTTTATTTAAGGATTTATTGTTATCTATTCAATTGGATTTGATCTAAGGATTTATTTAAATATTTAAATAAGTGTTTTATTATTTAAATTTATAATTGATATAATTTAAAGATAAGTGTAACAATTGTATTTGGAAATTTACACCTTATACCCTCTAAACTGGGCATAGGATGGGTCCAAGAAAACAGTCTGGTTTAGAGCGTATTTAGCATTTCGATTAGTGTGATTGTGTAATGTATTGTTGATTAAAGCGATATGGTAATTTATTTTCAATTTTCAATTAAGTTATTAATAATGTTTTACGATGAGAATGAGAAATTATCATACAGATTACTAAATACTAATATACCGGAATTGTTATTTTTTATCCCGAAGAGAGATGAGAAAATGAGGATAGAAAGTATAAAAAAAGTTGCTTTTACTTAATTTTTTGTTAGTATCGAAAAAAGAACATCAAATAATTTTTGTATTATTTTTTTTGGTAATACTTACTCCAGTGAAGATGTTTGTTTATACTGGTTTTGCATCTAATTCTGATGCTAATACTAACACTGAGTGGCACCACTAAATTTGACAGTCTTGTTCGATTTTAAGTTGCTATATTAAAAGTTGCTTATATCGGAATTGCTTTAGTCAAATTTTCACTGAATCTAAAAATGCTTATTTAGTAAATTTTAATAAATTCAAAATCTATTTAACAAATTCAAAATCAATTTCAGCAAATTCGAAATCAATTTTTTTTTAAAAAAAATACCATTTTATTTTTTAAATAAAATATTCTGTCACTTTTATCATCAACCAAACGTGTGTTTGCAATAACTCTTTACCAACTGTTCACTGAAATAAAAAATTTCTGCCATTAAGTTAGCACTTCTCTAATACCAAGTTTGTAAATTTTAATGAGAAAACATTAAATACACCTTACACAATAAATCCAAAAATATTCAAATCAACTTTATACATAAATAGCACTTTAAAAAAAACTCAACTCAACTCATTATTTGCTACATTTACAACTTTCATCCCATTAAATTAAAATTATTCCCGGATCACCACAAAATTATTAAAAAGAACTAGTTCCACAATTTAATATAAAATAAGATTACAAACAAATCCTTATAAATCCCTAAGAATAAATTACTATTTCAACCTGCTTCATAACTTACTCCAATAAACAACACCACATGACCTTGAATCACTTCAAACACTAACAAAGAATAAAACATCACCAAAAAATAAAATAAAATATAAAAATTACACTTTAAAATACAAAACGATGACAGCTTCCATCGCCGGAAGATGAACGACATTCAATTGTCTGTGCCAACTGATATGGTAACGAGGAAAAGAACTCTCAACATTGTGATCTATCACATTTAAAGCCCTATTTAACCAATCTAATGTAACATTATAAGAAAAAAGCAACTTAAGCATCTTAAGCAATCAGTGTTTATTTTCTCCAAATAGATGCACATATGACCTTTCCTAACTTGTTAAACGACTCCATCTTGTCATGTATTTAAAAAAATACATTTAAAGTAGATATAATTGAGACAATGTTCGATTACGTAACTCAATATGCTCAATCGAATTGACCCCCATTAGATGCTTTTCTGCATTACCTAAAAGCATTGCAGGCAAGCTCTCGCATCGAATCACGTCAGCGAATGACTCATAAACCTAACACGAGTTACAAGATGTAGAAAAGTGTTATTTTTAAACATTTCTCGACAGTCTAGTGTAAAAATAACTTGTTAACTGATAAATTTTTAAGTACGCGTAACACCTTGTAAATCAGCAGTTTCTTAATTACAACTTCGTTTCAATTTGCATTAAGTTAATCGAGTTTAAATTTTATGTTTTTATTTACATTTACTAACGTCACGTTAAATTGAAATTAATGAAATGTTAATTTTTTTTAAGTTGGAAAACGTTAACTCTGTTTTATATAATATTATGTAAACGGGTATGCTTTAAAAAATCAAGTATAAACTCATACCCTGGGTTCTAGTAGTTTCCAAATTTACACTTCAGCTTGTAAAAATGTAAACAATTTTTTTTTTATAAATTGGGTAATCGAATTTTGGCCCGTTTTGTAGCGTTAAATGAGTGACATGCTATTTCATGTCAATCAATAAAAAGTATTGGTTGGAACAGTAACTTTTGGGTTGTAATCAATTTCAAAATGGTGATTTTTACTAAAAAAAGAAAAAAAAGAAAAAGAAATAAAAAATAAAAAAAGACTTTTAAAATTATACATTAAAAAAATACTAGAAATTTAATTAATTTATCTAGTTTTATATTACAAAAAAAAATTACAATAGAAATGCTATTATTTACTTGTTTTGTGTTGGACTTATTTATCATTAAGTTGGTATGAAATGAGTACTTTAAATCGACCGAAATCTCGATATTGAATTTCCATTATATTTTTATTTTCTGTGAATAATAATAATAAAGATATAAATTATATCGAATTAAGTTTTTAAATATATCTTATTAAAGGTGCTATGAAAAATGTGTTCAGATCTAAAAAGAAAAAAGGGAAAAAAATCAACAGCAGAATGGAGGATTTGAGCACAGGTTTTGAGTCTTAACGCATCGTTTCTATTTATTCACACCCATGACCATGACTTATTTTTTCGAACTACGGTACTCATTTTTACCCATGTTTTTTTACTTCATGTTTGATCAGTGAGTGTAACATTTTGGCTCGTTTACAATTATGTGACTGCAGCTTCAGTTCAGCTGTTAGCAGGAAAATGGAGCTTTTGCTCGAAACTCTACCTCAAAATTAACTTCACCTCAACGCTAAGGTTAAATGACGCTGTTTTTAGTTATGTGAGAAGGTTTTTACTCTTTTAAAATGTCAACCGAGATATTGGATTACATTTTGAGATAATCTGGTTATAATCTTCCTCTTAATTCTACCTAACCGTAGATTTTTCCTTACCTTCTGCAATGAAACTACGAAGAACTGATGTTAGCCATGTTTGCTCTGCAATTTTCCCAAGGTGCAGTTGACGCAGATCGCGCCATCTGTTGATGTTTTATTCAGTTTTTTTATGTATTGAAGTTTTGATTTTTTTATATTAAAGAGTGATAATATCATTTTTAATGTTATTCCTTATTAATATAAAAAAAATTAATTATCCTTTATCTTAATTTGTGTTTTTTTAAATTGCTAATTTTTTAAAATAAAAAGATTTTCCTCAAAGTTAAAATCAGAATAAAATTAATTTTTCATTAGTTGTTTGTTTATTTAGATCTATTTTTATTTCACGCAAACAGATCAATAGAACAAGACACAAAGAAAACAATTTAAAAAAAATACTATTATTTTGTTTTTAAAAATATATTTTGAACTTATTTATTATTTTAGTACCAACATGTATGTTTTAAAAGAATTTACTTTATTCTTTATAAACAAATAATTCGGAAGTTTATATTAAACCAAACACAGCGTATCTAAAATTCCCATCTAAGTACACAAACACATCATGATCAAGTTTTAATCACTCCTAACTAAAACCTTTAGTAAATTAACCTTAGCTAAAGATAAAACAACAAAAAAATTGAAGAAAAATAAGATGACACTTACCACTTCATTTTAAAAAGTCTTTTAAGTTATCCAAATACAAACTATAAAATGCCTTGATCTTCTTCAAAGTCTGATTTTTAATCTTCTAATTAAAAAAATATCATCACTGACATCTTCATCACACAAGATAATAATAAGGATTAAGCGTTGTATCCGGTCTGTAAAAGTTGCATTGCTCCCGGCCGGCTTTTAAATCTTTGCGATCGTCTCTACAGGTAAGCTTCCAAAGGAAATACAACGAGCTACTGAGATGTCACGCTCTGACTCTTTTAGCCAGGAAGAGGAGAGGAACCCGAAAAGGAACTTCTGCCGAGTCCAAGTCAGTTGGAGGTAGAAAGGGAATTCCCAGATTCAGTTAACATATACATCTGTCTTTTATTTTTTTTTCCTTAAAACATATTGTAAATTGGATGCTATTAAAGTTAAATTAACCTCATTGTACACGATGTTTAAAATACTCTTTTTTAAATCCCACTTAATTTAAGTAGATCCTTGAGAACGATATGGTCGTTAGAAGTTATTGGACCCTAAACTTTGGACTCTCAAAACTTTTTAAAATTTTGGATTTTTGCCCAGAGTAAATTAAGCTGAGTGTGGATGGATACAATAAAAAAAACACTTTTATAACCTTTTTTTTTACCTTTTAATTCTTTCTCTAAATAGTGCATTACAGTTAAAACACCTACGATGCTTAATTTTAATATTTAAGCTTAATCAAAAAATCAAATTATACAAAATTTAATCGAGAAATTATAAAAATAAACAAATTAATCCATATAAACACTTAATTGTGTTCTTACAAAGAATTACAAACTTGAAAAGATTCTTTACCAATTAAAGAAACAACAACAAAAGCCCGAAATAAATTCACACAGGTTTCGAAATTGCATTCCTGAAAAAAATAAACAGAATTAGATAAAATGCCATTTTATAAATTATGCGATTACAATTAAAATAAACAATAATAATTTACTTACGGGTTCAACGCCTTACTTCCACCACTCAGCAAAATATAAGGTGACTGAGTTTGCTTTTGTTTTTCTTGCAAAAGAGCCAAGGTACCGAGTGGTGTGTCTGTTGAGCTCATTTGTTTCATTAACTGAAAAAGAAAAGAGAAGAAAGTTAGCAACTTTACAGACTCAATATTATTGTAAATTTAAATTTACAGCTTCTTCTTGTAATTTCTTCATCCGTTTCTCAGTTTTGTTTTTCCCACTTCCTTTTCCGTGAAACTTATGCGATAAGTAACGAAACGCTTCTTTGGGTGTAAGAAGTCTACCGTTGTCATCGATATATTCTAATTTCACATCTGGTTTGTAGGTATCTTTTTCTTTAAAGTCGCTCAATGGTCCAGCACAATAACGATCACGACGTCCATATTTATCATCCTCGCTGTAAAACAAAAACAAAATAAAAATATAAATTAATTAAAACATTTTTTAAGTAAAATTAGACGACTTACAAGAAAGACTTGTCTTCAATTGTATAATTTGCAGCTTGTAATTGGCTATGTCTCGGCGCACTGGCTAATTTCTTTGACTCCACTTCCAAGTATCCTTTCTTCATAGCTAATTGCAGTGCGCCTGATACTCCAACACTTACATCTGGCTCTTCCTCTAATATAGGAACATCATTGGTCTGGAAAATAAAGTTACAATTAATTTATATCCAAATTAAAAACCAACCGACTACCTGGACTTCGACTGGTTTCTCGTCGATATCGACTTCGTTCCATCCACCTTGATTCGATTTGTTATCGTCTTCGATGTGTCTTTTCTCTTCCGCAAGAGGTGAATCCCGATCAAATTCCTAATAATATTAAATTGATATTAAAAAGTGATTTAAATAATATACATTTTGTATTTCTCTTACTAGTAATTCATCAGGATCCTCGTCACGATTGCCTGATAAACCGTATGTAGGAATATCTCCTAAAGCACGACAAAATTCAGCCGTTGAATTCAATATAATGGAGCCTTTTGGTCCTTTAGAAGGTGATTCCTCATCCATTTCGCTAACAGTATGCGACATAATGTTAGAAACAACCTAAATAAAAAAAATAATGCATGAAGTACTGGTAAGAAATTAAAATTAGAAAATAACATACGTTTTTAAGATCTAATGAACCCGCGTCCTGTTTTTGTTTAAGTCTACGAGCTTTACTAAGAGCGAATTGAAGTTCTAATTCCGCCTCATCTGGTTCTACTGGAACACCAGTTAAATCTTCATCCGGACCCATGTCTTCTAAATCATCTGTTTCTGGAACATCAATTTCCATTTGTTCTTCTTTTTTAATCCATCCGCCTACATCAGCGTCTGTAGAATTCTCATTTTCACTTGTGCTTTCCCGTGGGGATTCAGGTTCTCGTTTTATCGTTCTAAATGTAAAAGAAATAAGCACTTTATGTCACTCATACTCACATTAGCTTCTAACGACATATAGTAAATAACAAACCTAGAACCATAATCGACTTTCAGTTTGGCTTCTGCTGCGAGTGCAGCTAATTCATCAGCTTTCAGCCGCTTCGGTTTGCGCATTTTTGCGATTTTCTTGGGTTTTTTGAATTTCACCTATGAGGTAATGACCTAAGTTATACAAAACACCGAGACGATTGGCTTGTTCATTTCAAAACACTGTAACACTTTAGATATTAAGTTTTTTCGTACTAAAGAGTCAATATAAAATATTTCTAATACTGTTAACTAAATTCTTAATTTTTGTCAAATACTATCCAATATAAAAATTGATAAAATTAATTTAAATTTAGACATTCGATGCAATTAAATAACCTTTGAATCAATGTAAAATGTCACAATTAAATAATGAAAAAAATTTTACCATTTCATCCTTGGTATAATATTCAGATGCTATTATAGGCGAAGGCATTGTTAAAGATTCCTGTAAATCAAAACAATTTATTAATAAAAAAGATAATGATGCAAAATTTAGCTGCTTACAGTATTTTTTGTGTTCAACTTCCTACGAATTTCCTGCAATTGCCTTTGTGCTTCTAAATCAACATTCCCTCCAGATCCTATTTTATTAAAAGAAATTAAATTTAAAAATGAAATAAAATGCAGTTTTGAATAAATGTTTTGCAAAATCTATATATATTACCAAGCTGGAAAGATTCTAATTTCACTCCATCTATTTCTTCATCGTATTTTTTTAAAATAGGTTTGCGAGTTAATAACTAAAAAAAAATTAATGAACATGTAACAGAATTACAAAATTAATTAATATATATTGATATTTACATTGCCAAATTCATCAACTGGATCTTCATACGCATCATATCCTGGTTTTGCTTTTCTCAATTCAACATTTTTCTCAGCTTTTTCGTTGTCGACCAGGTTTACATTCACAAGAACGTCGTCATCTTCATTCAATATTTCTACAAATTCAATGTAAATTATAGTTTTTAATTTAATTTATACTGATTTATTTTAATCATAATACCTTTATCCTTTAATGTTAAAATTACATTAGTTCCTTCTGCAAATCGTTCTTGTCCATGTTGAACAGTCATTCCTTTTAAATCGCTACCTGAATAAGCTTGACCTTTCAATCTAATTAATTCATCTTCAACTAAATCGCCAATTCCAAACTCTTCATCCATTTCTTCTAATAATTTAGCCTGTGTATAAGAACTACAGTCTTATAAAAGAGCACAATTTTAAGAAAAAAGCTAAGAATAAATATTTACTCTTTTTGCAGCTTTCTGTTTTTCTTCTTCCAGTTGTTTGCTTTTCAAAACCCAACTCAGAGCATTTTCATCGTCTGAATCAGAATCACCAAGTGTTTTCACAATCCTTTGCAAATAGAAACAAAACTAAATAACATGTCAACAACTTACATTGAACTTAATGCAAATTACTTTAATTTGTCGTTAATTTTCCTCTTTTCTTTCTGAACAGAAATTCTTTCACGAAGTGTCTGAACCATTTTCTTATCTCCCCAATTTTCTGCTGGCTTGTGAACAAATTCTTTATCAAATTTCCATTCATCATCTGGAAAAATCAAATAACTTAAGTTAGAAACATGAATAAAAATTACTTTGACAAACCAAACACCTTTTCCAACATCCAATGGTTTTAAACCAAGTTTAATGCGCAGTTTACTAAACAAATATAATTATGGAATCAGTTAAAATACCAATAAATTTAATTATTTTTCATATTTTTATGTACTTAGTTTCCTCAATGCTTAGGGACGATTCACCAGCTGCACTTCCTTTCGCTTCAGAATCGGAATCTATTTGGAAAAAAAATTAACTGTTGCTATGCAATTAGATTCAAATTAATACAAACCTGATTTATCATCCTTAGGTCTAACTTTTTCGTCGTACTCTCGAGTTTTCCTTCGTTCTCTCGTCTCTCTTTCTTTGGACCGAGACCTGGATCTCTCTCTTCTATCCCGACGATGACGATCCCGGGAACGGGAACGTGGTGAAGGAGATTTAGATCTGTTGCGACGAGATCTTGAGTCTCTGTCGCGTTCTTTTTCTTTTTCCTTCTCCTTATGTTTTTTTGAAGAACCCATTTGAGCTTCTACGCTTGAAATGATACGATTGCTAAACGCAAATAAACTAAAGCAATGGCGGTCTACTTTGAATTCTGGGTAAATACTTCTGCGCTATCTGTTGGTGACGCTATGAAACTTTCCAAATGTAGTCAAAAATATGAAATCATATTCTTTGACGTTATGTAATAATGTTAAAGAGTATAGAATACAACAAAAAACAATAATCTTGCCTACAGTCAATTTTAATTGACTGCAATTTTAATTATTTATTTCTCCAAAGAAAATTCATCGTGTAGTTAATATGATTACTGCAAAAACGATTCTTCTTGCAAATGTTGAAACTCTTCAAGTCCTACAAATGCTGGATTCTCTCGCATTTCTGAACTAACAACTCCAGACTTTTCCATTGATGTATCCCCTAAGTCTGATTTTTCTGCGTATAGTTCTTTCTGCAGAAAGAGAACAAAAACATGTTAAAACATATATCTTTTTTTGAATTGAATATGAAGTTCTCCTTCATTGGAAGAATGCATACTTTTTTCTCAGTGTCATACAAAGGATTTTCAATTCCCGCGCTTGGAGCAAAAGGAGTAATAACTTGCTCTTCATCAGATTCATCCGAATCCTTTTCTTCATGCAAACGCCCATGAGCCATACTACCAAACCTAGGTTTTGTATATGAAAAAAAATTAAACCAAAAATAATATTCACCATAACGAGTTTACATGCTTGCAAAAATGCGCATTTCACTTTTCCACTTATGTGTATTCTCCAACTTGAGAATTATATTTTCGCAAATAACACTATTATATTCTATACATTTTTAACTGCATGTAAATGTTGTATTTAATACACTTTTACCCATATTTTTCGTACGAAACGTATGCAAATAGACCAAGAAACACCAAGCAAATAAATGCAATAGAAATGCCAAAAACTCCACCTACTGACAACCCTACAAGAATCGAATATTTACAGTAAATATTAAACTACTCTAATGATAACTCAACTGTATTAACCTTTCGTCATGTAGCGTTCGTGTATTAACCAGTGAGATGAAATGTGTGTCTCAATGGACGAAATGCCATAAATACCAACTCCAGATATATCTGCAATTTGAGTAAACGATAATTAAAAGTAATACTACCAAACTTTAAAATGTAAGTACCGGTTTTTAATACATCATTCAGTTCTAATGCTAATGATGAAGCACGATGAGTTTCTAAGTTGTCTACAAACACTACTTGAACTCGATCTTTATTGAGTTTGGATAAATATCCATAAACATTTTTGTAATCTTCCTTCAAATTAAAATGTAAAAATCAAAATATTTAATAAATATATACCTATACATTCATACCTTATTTATATATGAATCATATAATTTTTTCAACCTTGAATATTCAAAATCTTTTTTACAATCAGCAACTAAGAAGGCTCCACATAATGGACAGCATGCGCCAATTGGTTTTACTGGATCTGAGCAATCAATTTCAGGACATTTTGTTAACTGACAAATTAAACCTGTAACCTGTAAAATAAATCAATTATCAAGTAAATTCGGTAATTTAAAAAACTAAAAATTAAAAGTTTACATCTTCATCCCTACAGACACATCCACTGTCTCCAGAACAGGAAGAATTAGTTACGTCAAGTGATGTTGACCGTCTAAAACGAATTTTCCCACTCGACGTTTTTTCTAATATTGAAAATTCATTTGTGCTTATTGGCTGTGAAATAAAATTAGTTCATTAACAGAAAAAATAAATATTAAACTTCAACATACTTTGCCGTCAATTAAGAGTGATTTCACTCTGATGTTTGGTCCACTAATGATGACTTGGTAAGAAGAGTTTTCAGGAAACTCAACAGAATCGTATTGACATGGAACACGTTCCGATTCTGGAATAGGAATGGTTAGGTTTTCCTTCACTTCTTCTGAAACTGCCCACGATGTTGGTTCATACCAATCACTAGATATTGGAGGAACGTAATGTACATCTAAAGAAAATTACATTACTTGCTAATCGTACACACAATGTTTATGTTTATTCTATTTATACCTTTTGAATCTTTGCAATCAAGTGTTTGATCGCCAAACGTGAGACTACTTCCCTCACTTAAAACAATTTCACCTTCTACTGGTAACACCTGACAAATTTTAATTAATCAATTTGTTTTTTAAGTATATTTTCGTAATGCTTACAAGCTCTCGTACGTCAAGATTTGATGCTAAATTTACAGAAATCGATGTTAATGGTGGCATAATAGCTCTATCACAAGAACGTGGTAATATTTTTTCATTCCAGTCTAGTGGATTAGTAAAATTAATCTTGGTACGCCATATCTTTGTGCCTGGATTGGTGACCACTGTCAATTAAAAAATATAAAAAATAAGTAACCACACTAGACGCAAAACTAAAAATCAAAGTTGTTACATTTGTCTCCTGCTGCAAGTAAAAAAAAAATATTGATGAAAATAAACGATGTGAATTTTCTCATTTTGTTGCACTGTTCGAAGCAATATCAACTTCTGTTGATATTATCACAATCGTAAAAAGTACCAGCTGGTTTCTTTCAATCCCAAAACGCAGAAAAGTCGTATCTTGTTACATCCGGTTCAATTCAGTAACAACCACAAATGTTGTAACATTTTTGCATTGCACTCCAAGCATTTTGAATCTCTAATGGTGTTAACTGGCCCATATTGAAAGAATTATTCGTGCAACCACTGTCACATTGCCATCTAAAATCCTAAAGTCTAACTTTAAAAAAATAAACATTTCTAAAAAATAATTTTTTTTACGTTTATGTGATTTGGGCCAATTGCAGATAACCAAATTCCAAGAGAAACATCTTCACCCTATCATTATGTTGACTTTTAGAAAAAAATTATGTACAAATAATTAAATATCCTACTTGATAAGGATGTAATTCTTCTGAGTTTCTTGCTAACCATTGTAATAAATCATTGGATATTATATTTCCTAAACCACATGCAAATGGTGGATACGAAATAGACTCATACTCTAACTCTGCCCACTTTCCAACTCTATTTACAGCCCAGTTGAAACGAAATCTACTCCACCATATTTTGTCTAAGGAACAATGGGTTGATTTAAGAATTTTCAATTCTCTCACAATTCTAGGTACATCTAGAATTACATCGTCGTCTGTTTTCATAACAAATTCCACGTTATAATTTTCTGCAGTCCTAAAAGTAATATAAATTAAATCAATCAATGAAAATTTTAGATTTCTACAAAATATTAATATTACAATTTGTAAAATTGTATCAATTTAAGCGGAAGATTACTGTAACTATCAACAACGTCAGTGATAAGAATATCGTTGTATGTAGATAATTCTTTTTCAATTTTTAAAGACTCTTGATAAAGTTGATTATTCCATTGCTGTTGTCGCTCACTGATTTTGTCTATGTGATTTTTCAAACCTAAAAATTCTTTTTGAAAAATAATTTAACACACTATCAGATTGAATAAATTTATTTATATTTAACCATATATTGAAAATCCAAAAGTAACAGTACTTAATTTATCAAAACTCCACTTTCTAGATACGTAATCAGTATGAAATACCTGAAATTTTAAAAAATAGTAGACGTTATTAATTTTAAGTCATAAATTTCAATTACCTACACGTGTAAATGAAAAAACGTTGTGAGCAGTATTCCAAATTTGTTGTTTATTAATTAGTAATCCTTCAGAAATTTCAGTTTCAAGAATTATCGTTGCTTCAAAATCCTATCAAATAGTATAAAATTTTTAAGTATAGAAAAATTTATTTTAAAAGTTCTTACTCTACTTTAGGTAAAATTATTGGATCAATAGGCAAATATTGATAGCCAGCGATAGCTACTCCTATTTTAACAGGTGTAAAATGCACTTTAACTATTACATCCTAGGATTAAATAATATCAATATTAATTTATAAAATAAAGAGCATAAACAATATTATTAAACCTCCGAGACAGAATTTAATAGCATAACAGTTGCAGTATTATTAAATCTGAAAACGGTTTCAAGAACTCCTAACTTCGTAACTATTATAGGATGCCGAATCTAATTGTAAAATATTTATTAGATTTATATGTATCTCAATTTAATATTTTTATAAATATTTACTTTTACACTGAAACCTTTATAAGCAGTTTTTGGTTTAAAAATTGAGTCTTCAAGTTGACATGTCCATTGAGTTTTGTTTGTTTCTTTTAAAAAGATAATAATATTTTATTGTATAAATAGAAAAAAAAATGTTTCTATATCTTTCAATACCTGGCAACCGAACGTTCCAAAAATTACACGAATTAATATTCCATCTATCTTCTAATGGAATTGGACAACTGTTTCCGATTACAAATTTAACTCCAATATTTCCTACCGATGATATATTGCTTAGCCATGAATTTCGAATAGCATTACGGTGATCAAAATTGGCCCTTGATGACATAATTCCAATCATTAAATTTAGAGATTGGACATTTTCTGGAAAAAAAATGATAGGAAATCATTAAGCAAAAAATTGTTTCCGGTTTAATACTGGAGTTTACCGAATTCCAAATTTAAACATTTCTTCGAATAACTATAGTAATATGCAATAAATATAAATACTATTGGTAAAAATACATAAAACTTCTGCATCATATACAGTATTAATTTAACCACCACACAGATGCTCAACCGTTTACTTGATCGCTAGAGAACAGCGACATTGATATTGGTGGAAGTAAGTGTAACTACGTTGGCGGCAAATTTAAACTAAATTAACAATTATGAATTGCTAAACATAACAGCACCCTAAAAAAAAAATTTATTATTTGTTGTTTCCTAAAACATTTATTTTTTAAATAAAAAGAACTTTAAAAATTAATGAATTTAAAAATGTCAAAAAAATAAAACTTGAAATATCTGTTCACTTATTAAGTGTAATTAATTTTTTTAATTATATATTTTGTTTTTTTAAAACATGAGCTTTAATAATAGAAGAATTTTTTGGGCTGAAGCCATGAAACTGTGGCTCATTGTCACACTGTCTCATTATCTTAAATGGGAATTGATAATCCTTTCATTAGGTTTCACTTGGGTCTCTTCACTGTCATCAGAATACTTTTGTAACTATCTTTCCCTAAAAGGTTTTGGTGATGTTATCGAGCTCGCCGATCTAGTCTTCTAAATTTGCAATCATTTACTTCGAGCTAGAATTTTTTTGAAATTCCATTAAAACTACATTTTCTGGCCCATTTAAATATAAACTGTGTCACTGAGAATGTTCTAATCTAGAATCATTCTATTTTAAACAGTCGAAACCTTAGAAATACAGTCCAATGTTGATTTAATGACCCAAAAACTAACTTGCAAGTGTATTTTAAGTTACTCAAGGATCAAAACCAATGTTTTCTCTTTTTAAGTACCAAATAGAATCAATACTAGACTTCTGTAGACCAGGTAAGCCAACCAAGTCAATGAAATTCAATGTTGATTTGTCAGTCGTCCGCTCTTTCCATTAAACCCTGTAGACACAACCACACAACGCTTCTGCACATAGATTATACAGGACAGTCGTGATTCAATGTTGATTTGTCAGCTCTAAGTTCACCTGTAGGTGATAAGTCAATATCATAAAATTCACTCTAACAAGCTTTTGTTATCAATTCCTTTATTGCTTCTTAACAACCCGTTGCCACAGTTTGCTAGAGTAATGCAATTTGCTGCTCTTATTATAATATTTGCATTTAAAGCTAGAGGTCAGCAAATTTAGCTGAAACGAAAATAAAATTTTAAATATGCTTTTGAAGGAAGATTTCATTAAACTACACATATATAAATATATAGTTGACTTCATACGTATGAGTTTGCTTCAAGTTGCTTGACGCGTAACTACACCGCACATGGAAGTGTCATTAAAGGTCGCACTAATTTAGGTTTCCAGTGGAAGTTTGGTCAACAATAATTAATTTTCCTTCTGGCTATATAAGAGTAATGAAAGTACTGTACTTGCTCTTGTATTGTTTCACCACTGAAATAACTCAGCTTTAAAAAGAAATAGTGATTACATTTTTCTTTGGAAATGGAGTATTGATAGTTCTTAAAAAATGAAATGTACACTCATTTATTTCTAATCATTTAACTCCACCTAGGAAAATTCTGATTTCGTAACTAAATAACTAGTCAATGACTTCCTTTCAATTCCCAACCCAATATGTATAATGACTTCTATTTATCCCAACCAAATATGTAAACAAGCAAAAAAATTAATTATTTTAAAAGTAATTTGATTTTTTTTATATCAATATACTTTATTTGTTTTGTTCAAAATTTACATTATACGATTGACTCACTGATCACAGTGATAATAGTGGCTGACGAGCTCTTTCTCAATAAACTTTCTTTAGTTGTATTATCAAAATTTGCCAAGTTTGGAATCGAATTCCAATGCATTGGCTTACATAAAACTAAATCGTCTTTTAATGGATTTGTTTCTCTTACAGGAACAAATAAAGGCAGTTCCGCTCCGTGTACAGGCAACAACTGTTGGACTTGTATTGCGTCGTCTTCTCTGTCACTAGAGTGAGATTTGCAGACTACTCCGTCGCCATTAACACACAAGGATTGATTATGTGATCCATTACATTTACTTTTATTAGATCGAGATCTTTTTAATGAATGATTATTAAACTTAGAACTCCCTCGTCTCCAAACTGCACTTAAGGTCCGTCGCGAAAAATTCGTAAATGTGCGTAAACTGTCCAGTCTAAGTATTGTAAACTGAGCACTTCCACTTATAGATGGATCTGTAGTTGAGCTACCTCCGCCTGCAGCTCTTCCGTGATGTCTTTGGTTGGATGATCCAGAATTCACACGATATTGGTTTCGACAAGATAAAAAGCAGACAATGTTTTCAAACCCATTTCGAAACCGCTTGCTCATTAAAACATAGATAAATGGGTTTACACACGAATTAAGAAAAGCAAAAAGATTAAGACACAGCATTGTGAAAAAAAACTGTCGATCTTGAAGAAAATTACTCGTGTGGACTTGCGTGACCAATGTCACTAAAAAATATGGAGTCCATGAAATTGTAAAGGCAATAACAACAACTATAATCATTTTGGCACTCTGAAAATAAACACATAATTAATTAATTAACATTTTAATTGAAGCATTTAAATTGAAATTAAAAATTAAACTAACAAATAAAAATTTGAATATAGATTACTTTTCTTATTGTTTTTTCCTGTCTTCTTAAATCTCCTTCTCTGTACAGAGACAATCTCTTGAGAAGCTCTTTCGCTATGTTGAAGCAAGTACCAGTAATAAAGCATAAAGGTAGAAAATAAAGAAATATGAAGAGAAATATGAAATATCCAAACCGGAATTTGTCTGAAAATTCATCGAAACATGTAATCCGATGAATAATACCGTAGTCACTTTCAAGTGAATTCTCTAACGCCTTAGATCCGTACAAATGTGGCGATGCAACGATGCAAGGAATGAGCCATGTGGTGAGTAAAATGACTTTTGCTCGTCCTTTAGACCTCTCAGCTTGCCATTCAAATGGATGGACTACTGCGAAGTGTCTAGAGATAAAGTAAAAAAAAAGTTTCAAGTTCTTTTAAGTAAAACTAAAAAGATTTTATAGATTTATATGCTTTTTTACAATTTCAAGTTTTTCTTTTACTGTGCAATATCATACTGCTTTAGTGTAGGATGTTTGCGAATATCGAGTATTCAATAAAACGCAGGGAGCACTTGCCTTGAAAAGGGCTCTCCTGCATATTTTTTATTAGAAGAGCACACAAATGAACAATCGTTATACAGTACAAAGTTTTTTTTAATTTAGGAATTTCCAACTTCTTCAACTGCGTAATAAAAAAAATAATAATGTATTGCGTAATTGTCTCTTGAATTATTTATGAGTTCTATCAATAGGAAAGAAAATTGCAAAATTATCTTCATAGAATTTATACAGATCTATAATGGTTAATTGGTGATGTTTCCGGTTTTTCAGTGCATCACATTTGTATTATCTCGTATACTTTAAACTTATCTCGGCAAATGGAAAAATAAAAAAGAAAATAAACTGCAATTATAAATCTAATGTTGTACTAGTAATACCTTTTCACAATCCAAACTGAATTTCAGTGGTTATCAAGAGTCATTTCCTGTCAGTTTTCTTCCATTGGGATTAGATACGAGATTGAAATGTTAAATTTCAGGGTATATCGTGTTAAGATTAAATGTCAGAGCTTTGTGCGTTAATAATACGTCAATGACATGTTACTACTGTTTCAACATTACTTTATGAATAAATGATTGTTGCAATATTATATTTTTAAAGAGTTGCTTAAGATGTTGCCAAGTTGAACGTATTTTGACAAAGTGCTATTGACTCTGATCAATGACATTAAGAGCAACATAAATAAATTATGCTGTCAATTATCACTTCGTGAGTAATTAAACTTTGCTTTCTTTCTAAAGGATTTGAGCAAAATCTTTAAATTAATTATGTAGAAATTCTATAATTTAAATTAAAAATCTATATTAATAATAAAAAGTATTTTTTTCTTTTCAATTTTCTAATATTAAATTATAATGTATTATAAACAACATCAATTAATTAATTTTCGTTAAAAAAATAATCTATTTTAAATTTTTTATTGCCAAACATTTGCTTTTTATTAACTGTCTCAAGTGGCATTTGATCCCATTAGTGAATGCGTTGAGTCCACTATTAAGTTTAAAACACGTCATTTGTGCAGCTTCCTTTTCAATGACGTCAATATGACTAATATTTATAGAAATAAAACCTCAGAAGTTGGCTGAAAACTGTACTTATTTTGCTAGAAGCCATTAAATGGGAACACAAGGTGTCGTAAAGGTAGTATAATTGCACGTTGTGCATTTACGTGTAATAAATTTCATCAATTCTCTTTCCATTTTCGATTGTGCGACACAAAATAAAATCGAGCATACACACCTTTATACATCTCAAATGATTATTATGATGGATTTGCATCGTTAAACAGACAGAGAGCAGTTCATTCAGAACCCATAAGAGAATGAAGAAAAATGTTTGAGTTTTACACATCACTTCTTTTCTCACATTAGCCCAATTTCGGTTGAAAGTGCAAGCACTTCATCAATGATATATATATATATATCACCACTTAAAAAGTTATACTTACTTTTCATCTACTGGATTTAAATAAATAACTAAACATTAATCTTTTATATGATCTTGTCATTTAATTTTTGTAAATTTAAGTCATCTTACTCATCAAAATTTTTGAACTTTTCATTAACGAAAACCACCCAGAAAATTCCACGTTTGATAAATATGCGACAAGAATGAGAAACAAGGTCATATTTTGTATGAAAGTCATTAAGCTTCTGATCTCTCTTTCTTTCTTCCATTAAACTTTCGATTTTTACTTTTTTTCATATATTTCTTACTCTTTGAAAAGCTTTAGATTTTTTGTTATTTTGTGCTTTTACTTAAAGTGGAACTTCCAAAAGTTAAGATTTAACAAATTAAGTGAATAATAACTCAGTTTTATATCTTAAAAAATTGTCTAAAACTAATCCCATCAAATAATAAAATCCTAACATGTAGTGAGTCTTTATTTACCAGTTGAAAAAATAAGAAGAAAAGCAAAGTGTCGACATTAATTGGCCAATTTGAAGTTAGTAACAAATGACTGTAATAGAATGTGGCAGGACAGGTAAAAAAAGTTTTCAATAAGAAGCAGTTGCAAGCCACTTAGAAGCCAGTAACTATAGCAACAAAAACTAAGTGTAGGTGAAAAAAAAATAACGTGGTATTAACAAATTCCTTTGGGATTCACAATTATCCTCTTTTTTTCCCCTTTTTTTCTCTTGTAAATCAGACCACTGGTAGAATACAAAATGATTACTTCATGCAAATGGAAGGAAAATCGCATATACGATGATTGATGATAAACAAAAATAAATCAAAAAATTAAAAGTAGGAAAATGAGCTAAAAATAAATAAAATAGTGAAATAAAACCCTTGATGTAAATTATTTTTGCCAGTAAAGTTTACATTCCATTTATAAACCGAAAGTAAAACAAACAGTGTTTCACAAATCCAGTCAAGAAGGCCCTGAATGAAAGATGCTTTCATCGCTGCAATTGTTTAACCATAAAATAACTGTCATGCTCTGTTGTCATGGCAACTGATCGGTGATCCCCAATTGTATCTACATTTGAACTGTCTGTTGAAGTAACTAAAGAGAAAAGTGATTCAATTTCACACCATGACCTTTTCTCAACCATATCAACAACCCAGAAAAATCGTTCAGCCCTTGATATTTCAAAGGCTATGAATTGAAATCAACCAATCGAAGTGAAGAAGCAGCTGGACAAAGAGATAAGCTAATGATGATTTAGTAGTAAAAGTGTCAAAATGATGTATAACTGTTAATTAATTAATATCTTCACTTGACTGGCAATATCATTAAGTCAAACAGTGTTCAAACTTAATGGTAAAACTGACAAATATATATTTTTTATAAATGATTCGCTAAGGCAATAGCAATACAAGTATGAATTTACTGTATCATTATGTTTGGATAATTTGAAAATGTAATTTATCAATTTTTTGACATTTTTCAAGATATTTTTAATGGTTAATTAAAAAAAAAAGCAACGAGAAACTTTAATTTGTTAAGATTAAAAAATTACTCATTAAAAAACTCATTAAACTATAGAAAATCAAAAATTAAAGTTACTATTTACTATTTGTAACATTATGGGCTAATGATGCTATAATACTAGTATTAGCGTTACAATATTGTCGTTTAGCTACTATGATTTTGACTTGATAAAGATGCTAAAATGAAGAAAACTATTTCTCATCTTTTATTTAAAAGTATGTTGTACTTTGCAAAAAGTTTATCAATTATTCAACAAGTGATTTAATTATCTCTTTGCCTGAATGCACTCAATAAGATCAGGTGCCTCAAATTCTTAATAAACTTTAAAAATTCATTAAATTGTAAGATGCTCAAGATCCTTGTGCAAAATAATTAAGAAAAATTATAATGAAAGATAAACAGATTTTTAATTTTCTTCACTTTTGTTTACTATATAAGAAGCTGTGGAAAGGGTTTCACTCGAGATTACAGATGTGAATACCTTAATCTTCTATCAAGGTACTACAAGCTTTAATGACTTACTTTACTTTTTGAAATAAAAAAATAAAAGAACATCGCAAAGTCTTATGTTAGCAAGCAAAATTTTATTAGGTAAGTTAAGTACTTTTACTTGAGTCTAATTCTCAAAGTTTTAAAATTTTTAAATTACACCGCTTTAATTGAATTTTTATCCTACATCTTGAGCTATTTTTAGCCAAAATTTAGTTTGCACAATTCTGTATGTACTTTAGTATTGGTTTAACATCTGGATCAATTAGAAAATTTTTCTCCTAAGAGTAAAGGTGCAACTTTTATTTTATGTTTCTAGATAAAAAAAATTCTACCCAACATATTCTGTTTGCGATAAATCTGAATCTGGGGCCCATCACATTACATATAGATTGTGAGTTATCGTAAATTATTCGCATCTAACATCAGATATACGTTTAAAATAAAGTTGGGTTTCCCACATAAACGAGTTATCTGCCAACAAAAATTGGTCCCTATAACACTATTACGTCTGCTTTCATGTTTTAGTGGGTTGATTTAATGAGTATTTATTATACTAAAAGTGACAAACAACTGGATTGTTATTACTAGTGGAAAAATTAAATTGAATCATGTCCATAGTTATTTCTTTAAATAGCAACTTTCTACTTTGCTATATACAGAAAATCGTGACCACATGTTACCTAACATATTTCCTATACACAGTAATTTGATAATAATTCTTTTCCAGTTTCACTAAACTAATTGTAGCGTAGCAGCTTTAAGGCATGCAATTCTTACAATTAACCACAAAAACGTAATTAAGTTATTAAAAAGATAAAATATTAATTCATAACCAATCCCAAGATTTTAATAAATTTAATTTCAAACTAATTTCTGCCTTATTCCCTCTCACGTTCCGTCCCAACACATCCCCACACAGCACATACCTATCGATGCAAGTTGCAACTAATGTAAGAACACTGGAGAAGACAACAACAGTTTGTGAATATGTTACAGCAGTGCAGAGTCCGTCAGTGAGAATGCTTAATCGAGGTGGTGCAGTGAGTTCCAATAGTTTGACAGGGAGCACAAAGACACCGACAAGAAAATCACAAACACCTAAATTAACAATATAGCAATTGACCAATTTGTGCAATTGTGGATCTCGAGCTACAGTGACAAAGAGCATTGTATTGCCAGCGATGGCTAAAGTCATTACTCCCAAATATAGCACCACGAAAATTATTAAAACCCAATTCAATTGAGTAAAATCCATGTAAGGAGAATTGTTTGGGAGCTGGTCATCATAGAATAAAGTGTTATTGTCCATGGTGTCATTTTCTGTCACGTTTTGTGTAGGTTGAATGCTGAACAAATGCACAGTATCGCCACTCATCGCGAAGCCGCGTCGGCGGCAGCGTCAACTCATCAGCCACTCAGTCTTACAAGTAGTGGTCCGTATGGGTTTGGCACGCGCATGCGCTCAGGTTGAACACGCACGATGGGAATAGAGCGGGTGGTTATCAACAGACTGGAATTAGTGAAATCCTTTTTCAAACTCGACAAATTGATCAGGAAATTGAAGCATTTACAAAAACAATCGGATATTGATTTTTTGTTTTTCGAACTGAGTGACGCCACTTCGGTGTAGAAATGTAAATAAAAGACTTTAATGAAAAGATTCAGAATGTTGATACTGATAATGGATGAAAAATGATAATTAAATTTTATTTTTACATTTTAATTATCATTTTTCATCATTTTTGAAAAGAACATGCAAACTACACGAATTTTATTGCGTTGATTACTTTTCTCTAATTAATTTTCAAAAAATGTGGGTTTTACAAAATTCAATGTAAACAAATCTTATAGTCAGATGCGGCACTCCTTTCATGCAATAAAAAATATTTAAACAATCGTTTTATATATTTGTTTACTTTATCTGCAAATTTATATCATTTCATCTTTCAACATCATTGTACAGATAAAATGCACATTATGAAACTACCCAATAGAGTTGAAAAGTAAACACAGCATCAACAAATAACGCAAACTAAAAAAAATCAAGGCAATAATAAAAATGAAAAATGTGTATACTTTGCGTGTGAATTTACAACTGTTTATCAAGATTGTGTTTGGGATAGTTTTGTTTTGTTACAAGGATGTTCAAAAAGTATTGGTTTGTTGCTCTGTTGACATTGCAGATGCGAAAATGCCTCGATTGACATGCATCAAGTCCAGCATAACGAATGGCGCTTGTTTGCTTAGCATGTTGAATATGTTGCAATTTGTTAGTAAATCCCCACCTTGTACGGTCTAGTGAATACATTAATTTTAAACTGTTCGACATTCTGCTGTTTCAAATTCCCGGTTCCCAATGCATGTCATGTGCATGTTATTCGTGAATATAACTGCTACTTTTCAGTGACTTCACTATTATGTCATTAATGTGCTGGAATGTGCACTATTATGCAACATCAATATCAATGTTCAGATCTTATATCGTCAAAATGAAAAGCTAAATACGTATAAGAGAGCATTAAGAAGGTGAATAACTTTACAAAATCAATATTTTATTAGTCAGATAGGAATTTTCTTTCATAATGCATAGAGAACATCTGTTCACTTTCCATAAAAATGTTGATGATTGACATCGTATTTTATATTTATTTCAATTCGCTTTTCAAACTTTATACCGTATTTTTTTATCTGTTGTGATCGCGAGTATGAATATAACCATATTTTTTTATCATCTCTTAATGAAATGCCACTCATAGACCTGAACGGTGCATTTGTGTACATACGATAAGAAAGTGTATTAGATTTCTTTAAAGAAGTCTGTAAGCCAAACTCTTATTTAGCTTGTATATGTAGAATTGCAGTTTTATATTAAATATTTTAGCACAGAAAAAAATGAAAATTGAATATCTACAATTCAAAAATGTACAAACTTAGTGATGTTGACGAATTTGAATAAATGATGAAACGTGCGCGCTTTTATACAAAAATAAATAAAAATAAAGATAAAAAAATCTGAAATATTTCTAATAAAATTTTGATATTTTAGATTAAAGTCCACCTGGCTCAAAAAGGATTTTTTCAGAGTAGAAAGTTTTTTTTGCAAATATTACTTTCAAGACTCAAATCAACAATTTGTAAGCAAAAAGTCGAATAAATTTCAAGCATCACGCACAACTATCATCTTAAAAAGTTATGTAGAAAATAAAAGTTGTTTAAAAAAAATTTGTGCTTATAATTCCACATAAAGATGCTAATAATTGATTTCTTTTATGGATAAGTATTGCAGCATTTGTCGCTGTGAGCAGGAAAACCATGAAAAGATGTAATGGGAAATTAATCGGATTACATCATACTTTTATTTTGATAGATTACAAATTGATACGATAAAAATAAAAAACCCTAAACTTAAAATTTACGAGCTCAAGTACTGAGATGATAAAGATTACATGGTTTGTTAACCTTATTGTAAATTAAATCCTTATTTTACTTCCTATTGCTTAAATTCAAGTAAACATCCATTAAAATCATTTTCTTTTGAAATTAAGAGAAAATCCCATGTGGATTAACCAAAACAGAAGCAATTAATCATTTCTCGTATCAACATTACATTCGCATGAATGTATTAAAAGGATTACTGGTACAACATTTTAAAAACATACTGCATAAATTGAGTCACTTGGAAAATTGTAATCAGTGTCATAATTGAGTTCAAATTGCATCCATGTGCACATGAAGTATTGCTTTAAAAAGATTAATTAAAAGCTTTCAAAATATCTAATTTTACTACTGAGTAAACTTCAAAGGTACTAAATAATAATACTACTATTAAATTCATTTCAACTGTGAAATAGTAAAGATCTAAAGAATGAAAATAATTAAAAAGACAAAATTAGAGTAATAATTACTTTCAATTTTTTAATTTTTTCTTACTAATTGTAAAAATAAAAATCTAATAATAGTTTTCTATTCATTTGAAATTAAATTTAAATTTTGAAGCTTATACTCTTTATATATATATACACACCTGCTGCGACCTTTTATATATTTTCTTTTAAGCATTCCGCGTACACTTCAATTCAATTTCTAACGTCCAATTTTGCCAACTCAACTTCATTAAAGTTATTAATACGGAAACTTTAGTGCTGTCAAGCGGCAAGCTGATAACGAAAACCTTTCGTTAATGCTTAACTGCAATTCTGTGACCTGTAGTGTAGCTAAGTGAATAAAGAAACCATTCTAACAAGTAATTTCAACTTATAAGATCAATAGGCATACTAAGTTTTGCAAAAAAGAAATAAAAACAATGGCAAAACTAACGTGAACATCATTACTCACTAGCGAGTTGATCAAGCAAATTAGCACTTTTAATAAGGCAATTTATGATTTTAATATTCTGAAAGCATCAAAAATTAAATCTCACGATTCGACGTGTGATTTAAGGCGTAGTTATTTTTCCTCAATTTGTTAGCTCTTTCATTTAACCCAAAGACGCAGTTTCTAATAGTAATATGTTGTAACGGAACTTAACTGCAATTTAATTTAACTAAAAAGCAAATTATTACTTTGTTGCCTTTCATATTAAATCAATTCGAAAATTTAGTCAACTGTAAATTATTGTTTAATGATTAAATTATGTGAAAAAAGTTAAAGTGTGTTCCAAGTAAAAAAAATTGTATGTTTTGGTTGATGATATACGCCAACTCAAGTAACCTAGCAATGCAGTCATCAAACTGCAGTTCACGATTGGTAGAACCTCAATAAAAAAACGTCTGGATCATCTAATACATGAGAATAAAAACCCACCTTTTATTTGCAAACCCTCAAGAATAAACACAAATATAAATGTGTAATTAGATTTATTGTCTCTTTCACCTTTTGCAGTCAACACCTACAACTTTATTTTTATATTTTATTACATAATTTAATGGATACACCTACTCGAAAAGATATTTCTTACTCCTGAAGAAGTGAAAAAATACTTTTATTAAAGGTTTATGATTTCTCTATAACCGATAGTTTTTTATTTCAAAAACAGCATATCAAAAGAAAAAAAGTGTCGTTTTAAGATCAAAAAGAGTCTAGAATTCCATTTTCTTTATCGTTACCTTTCTGTTATTGATTTTGTTTTTATTCTTATTCAACTGGGATACGTTATGTGATAACGATATGGTTTTTTTGTGCGATTTATTTTCTTATATCTATCGACAGAAAATGGATGCTGACACAGGTGCTGTGGTTTTTTAATTTGGTGGGTTTAAAAGTGTTAACATTTGAGGAAACCTAAAAAGGTGCAACAGCTAAATCAAATAAAATGAATTGGAAAATAGTCAGTCAGTCACAGTGAGAATAGAACTGACCAAACGGAATCCAATTTCAACTCCTGCTTTTAGCAGATGTGTTTGAAGCGCTTTCAAGACAAACTGAAAGCTCAAACCGCATATTGTTCTCAGTAACCATTCTCTTGAATCAATTTTCTTCAATTCAAGGTGAAGTTAAGCAGGTGCCATGTTGGATTTTCCTTGTGGCTAGTTCCATCAAATTCATTCCCACCTCAATTTTAAAGATGACCGTTAAGAGAAACATCACTTTCAACTTAGAGGTATTCAGCATTTTATACCATTCGCACGTGACACTGAAAGAGACAGATTAACGACCGGACATGTTAGTCGTTAAACAGGGACCGAAAGCTTAGATAAATTTAAATCCCAAATTTAAATTAAAAAAATTTTTAATTATATTTTTAAAAAAAAAAATTTAATTAAAACTTTTTGTTGAACAAAAATTTATTTAATATTCCTCCAAGATTCCAAAATACCTTACTCTGGCCCCTGGCCGAAAATCAGATTAAAAAAGTTTAATAAAATCTTCGGCAAAAACAAAATACATATGTAGAAAAAAACCACAGTTTGTAACAAGTTTTATTTTCTTTTTAAAAAAAAAAAACCCGTGAGGTTTAATTTTATTAACTTAGTTCATTGTATTACTTGTACGCTGTAACTAATTTTAGCTCTTACTAATTCTATATAAAATAAACTTATTGTATTTTTATAATTTTATTACCTTTTACTTGAAGAGGATGTAGTAATCACATATGTGTGAAACAATAAAAAAGGCTTTAGTTTAGAGCCGCTATTTAAAAGAGTTAAAATTCAATCAAACAAGAATTCAATTTATAATTAACAATTACTTCATCAACTGCTTTAGAGAGCTTCATCCTTTTATAAAAAATCTAAAACTTTAAGTAAAGTGTAGTTAAGCAACATACTTAGTAACTACAATACAGAAAAACCTTTCATATTTCAATATAAAAGTTATTACTGATCTTTAGAATTTTTTTGACAATATAAAAAGAATCAATAACTATTAGATTGTTGCAAAAGATTGCATTTAAAAACACTACTAAAAACCAAATCGTATTTCAATAGGTTTCTATAGTTACTTTGTGCTTGTAACCAAGAATTTATCCTAATTATTGATTCATTTCTATTCTATTTATTTCAGTTCTTGTTGCTGGAATTAGTAAAAATATTCAATGAGGTCTTTTATTACATCAGTAATAGAAGCTTTGCAATGCAGTACCGGACTCTTCACTGCACTCTTTATATGTTGATCAAGTTCATTACGTATGCGTATGACCAAATTATCAAAAAAATTCCAAATAAACTTGCCGTTTCTTATACAGCTATGTAATTTATTCACTTTCAACTGAGTTTTATTTGACATTTGCATTGATTTAATCTTCTTCGAAAGCAGTAAAGCTAATATTAAACATTAGAAAAAAAGATTCGTTTCTGGAATGCTATTTCAACCAAAGTTCAAGTGTGTATATATAATGCACAGCTAGCAGTCTATAACTGCTATTTCACACCTCCAACGTGATTCATGAAAAAATTGTCAAAGTATAGAGCTATAAAATAAGTTTACTCTCCAGTGAAACTGCACTAAAATCATCTAGTATAAATAAAGTGTATCAGTTGAATTTGATAGCGCTATAAGATTTATGACATAAAATACTGTATTAATCTTCGATATATAGTCATACTTTCCTAAGTCAAATTACCATAGTTCACCGAAAAAAATTCGAGTTACAGAAATAACTACAAAATGAGTAAAATAACACTCTCATATGAATTTATTGACAGTAAATACATGTATGACTACATGAATCAACAAACTTTATACAGATGTTCATAAAAAAACACTTATATCATGCATAATATAAACAAAAAAAGAAAATTTTGAATAGCAAATATTATTTCTTTAAATAATCAATGATTTTTGATTATTGTACATTAAAAAATTGACTATCCACTAAGTTCTCCAAAGTTGTTAACTCGCGATACACTTCGTCCATAATC
>JAQFZN010000501.1:0-28683 GCA_034687075.1 Geophilus carpophagus
TGAATATTCTATATTCGTTATTCGAGATTTTTGAATATTCTATATTCGTTATTCGAGATTTTTGAATATTCTATATTTGTTATTCGAGATTTTTGAATATTCTATATTTGTTATTCGAGATTTTTGAATATTCTATATTCGTTATTCGAGACTTTTTGGTATTCAGCACATCCCTAGAACTTATATATCACATAACATGAAAAGTCAATTTTGTTGCTTCACACATTTCAAATTTTAATGGATTAATATCAAAAAGAGCAGTGGTCCAGCACTAGTTATGAGTTGCATCAATAAAAGAGTCTTTATGTGAAATTTGAAAGCACTGTCTTAAATACTTGAGCTGAAACGAAAGAAAAAGAGAACCACAACCCTAATGACCGTGGCTTAACATGGCAACAACTCACCAGAATTGGTTCTCTTGGTCTTAATTATGGTCTCCTTTAAGATTGCAACCACAATATTTTTCAGCTCAACTACTTAACATGGAAATAAAATTTACACTCTGTAAACTTGATCAAAATTGTTTACTTAACCCTACAAGAACCATTAAAGTGACAAACATCACAAGCAGTAGTTGGGCATAAGAAAACTTTTTAGAATTGTTCAAAAAGTATGAAATTTTGTAGATGTTTATAAATTGTTTATGGTTTTGTTTTCAGTGATGTGAGCAGTGGTTTTACTAACTGCAATTAAGATTGAAGGGGAAAGATAAATGTTAACTGAAGGTCACTCTGATCGAAGAGTAATTAGTGAGTTGGAGCATAAGTCTTTGTCTTGACCTAGGAAAAAACACCAATGATAAGAGCATCAATTTTAACCTCAATTATCAGTTGACTTTTTACTTTTTATCATTTTTTTTCTTTAGCTATTATAAATGTCCTGAAGTTCGAGTTTTGTTGTCAATCGATGCTCTGAGTTTGAATTAAAGAGAATTCACAATAAGAATAACAAACATTACTTAGAACTGCAAAACTGATATGCAAATTTATGAAATAACATCAACAAACTTGTTTATGCCAACAAATTTGTTGAATTAAAGTTGTTGGTTGTTGATCTAGCTATTATTCTATAACTACTAAAAGAAAACAAATTTGGTATATTCAGGGACATACAGGTGGCCCTCGACTTCCACACATAATTGATTTCTGAAAATGTGTGCGAATGTTGAATGTTTGAAAGTACTCTACTTTTGAACATGTAAAAATAACATCAAAAACTGTATTTTAAAATCACTTTTATGAGTCCTTAATTTGTTTTTGTTCATTTTCACACTAAACCTCTTATATACATTGTATGTATTCATTCGGCTCTTGACACTGAGGCTTGAAACCCTAGACTTCTCGTAATCGATTACAACGATTACGAGAAGTCCTTTTTTTGCATTATCGAATGTGATTATGAATTTTTAAAAATGTGTGAAATAGCGAATTGTGCGAAAGTCAAGTTTGATGGCAAAGATGTTGTCATGTAATACCCTGTTTGCACTGAAAAGTTATGCTAGCTTAACTTGAACATACAGTTCAAAAAACTAAGTGCGAACACTCAGAGCTTAACTTAAGCTAGATTAAAATTTTTTAAACTGTGTTAAAAATAGCCAGTTCTTGAAACTAGCTTAAGCCTTTTTTAGAATTAATTTTGGCTTCATTTACATGTGTTCACTCCTACAACTTCAAGTTTTAAGGCATCATGATGATTTAATGTAGAAGATCGAAAAGGCCTTAAACTTAGAAGTTATAGGAGTAAACACATGTAAATGAAACCAAAAATAACATTAACATTAACACATGTATAAAATTAAATAATAGCTTAAGCCTGTTCAACTGGCTTAAGTACCCCATTTCTCTCAAACCCCCTTTTCAAGTCATATGACATAACTAGAAATTAGCTAGCACGCTAACGCGAGCATATTTATAGGATGGATTTCTTTACTAAACTTTATCCGTCTGTGCGCCGAAATCACTCGCAACCATTTCGGACGGATGTTTCCTGGGACCATCCATACCATGCTCTGATTTGATGGATGGTCCCAGGAAACATCCGTCCGAAATGGTTGCGCCGGAATCACTCTATATAATATAGATTAAAAAAAAATTAAAAATCTGAGTGCTGAATTTAGGCAATTAATTCAAAAATATATTTTGATTACATTTTAAAGTATTTATTTTTATTTATAATTCTTGTAATTGGCATTATCTTTATTAACTTTTGAGTTTATGGACCACTTAAGCCTAATCTAGCTTAACTAGTGCGAACAGTATTGCTTAACCAGACAAGCTAAAGCCAGTTTAACTTTAGCTAGCTTGTAATTAAGCTAGATGATTATTATCTGGTTTAGGCAGTGCGAACAGGGTATAAGATATAAAAGACACAGTATGTGCATTTAATATCTTTTAGCTTTCCAAAAGCCCATTTGGTTGCTTTCGTGAAATTCACAAAATCAGTTTGGACTTTGAACAGTTTACTAAAATCTTGCTTTTGGTGATTTGCTTTCCAAAACAGTTCTTAGAACAAGTTTTGGGATTCCAAGATCTGATTAATAAAAACACACCTTTCTAAGTCAAAACAAGATGGTAGCAGATTTGCTTTTGAAAAGCCAATTTGGCTATTGAAAAGCAGGTCCTGAGTGGCTTTTATGAAATTGACTTTCAGGATAGCTGATTTCTCAAAAATAATGTCACAAAAAGCAACAAAAGCAAAGATATTGAATGCACCTAATGTAATATTGAAGATGACAAGAGACGACCACTATGAGGTGATGAAGAAATAAGTGGTTTAATTCAATAATTCTCTATTAATTGCTTGATATCCACATTTTGAAGCAGTTGGATAAGTACTCAACAAATTTATTTTTAAAATTCAAAAATTTAAATAAAACTGTTATAGTAGATGCTTATAGGGTGTCTGAATATAGAGGGGACATCTGTAGCTATAAATAACTTACATAGCTAAACTTTAATTTTTCAAAATTAAAGATGGTCACTTTGGGTTGGTGCAGTGCAGATAGTAATCTCTTACACAAAGGATAGTAAGTCATGTTAAACTAGCTAAAATTGTCATTGAGGACCTATTTTGTGAATGTATGTGTATATCTGCAGAATTTGTTGACTTGGTTTTTTTGAAACCAACAAATTACAATAAATTTGCTTGAATTCTCTTTATTTTTAATTTAACAGTGGGCTAACACAATCTCCAGTGATCCCCCTCCAGCATATCCCTTGTCCTATCAGTTGTATTGTGTTATACTGAAAGCTCCAACCTTGTTGCAATGGGATTTAGCTTCAAGGAACTTGATCTTTTAGTGACAAACCTACAGCCCATCTTAGTTTGTACCTAGTGGTAAAAGTACTAACATTTTGACTTGAAATATATTAGTAAAACTCATTTTTATGAATGGTATAAAAATTATTAACAGGCAGAAGCAAATTGAACTAGTTTTTGTGACTAGTGGCAATTATTGATAAATTGAAGTGGATATGTGAAGTAAATGAAAAAATTGTATCATGAGAAGATCGAGTTTGACATGGTTGATAAAACACACTGTCTCTGACACTTTGCCAATAACGTGCGGGCTTTGAATAGGAAACAAAGTTAATACTGAACGATTGCCTGCTTTTGCCTGCGAAGAAAAGTATTGATTGTGTGACAATGACAAATGCACACACCACTTCACCCTATACACCGCAGGAATACCTTTAGAAAACTCCTTGACGATTATGCCAAATTTGCACATTGATTACTTCTTGCCCCACTGATTCCATTCTTAGCAACGCAAGTGGAAAATTCACTCAGATAATTTGGTACTAATATAACACAAGTGGTATCAATCTATCGAACATGTCGGATAGTTCCCATCTGTTGTGCTTCGATCCTT
The DNA here is from genome assembly GCA_034687075.1 of Geophilus carpophagus. Classification (NCBI taxonomy): domain Eukaryota; kingdom Metazoa; phylum Arthropoda; class Chilopoda; order Geophilomorpha; family Geophilidae; genus Geophilus; species Geophilus carpophagus. The sequence goes on from JAQFZN010000501.1 coordinate 3,872, forward strand.
CAGAGTTGCGACTAAATCCTCGAGTTAGTTGAGATTATTTATGCAGCTTAATAAATTGATCTGAAAAGCAGAGATCAAGTTGTTGTAGTAAGCAATAAGCTTAGGTTTATCGAGAAAAATTACTCTACTTTTTCTTTTATTGTTACTCGTACGCGATGTAAAGTAATAACGCTCTAGTTTTATTACGACAAAATACTACATTTTGTTCACATAAATGTTGGATAAAGTTTAGTTATCTGTGACACTATTGATAGAAATCCAATCATTGTACATATGACAATTGAAAAGTATGTTTTTACTGTTTGTTACGCCCTCTTTTGAGTAATGATGGTGTTTTTATTTCTAGCAGCAGAAGCGCTGTAATATATATATTACATATCGATATAAAATTGAAATAATCAGTTACAAGCGACAGAAGTCTGTTTAGTGTTTGCTGCTCCCTCTTGAGTTAAGATTTCTAGCAGCAAGATAGCGCTGTTATGTATAATATAAATATGCGAAGGAGTTTTTCTAAGAGTAAATCAATTCTTAAGCTGCTTTTGATCAATAGAATTTTGCCTATGGTTTAATATGCTAAACTTCTTAAGACGAGTGGGCACTGGGCATTTCATTTTGAAATAAAAAATGAATGACAAATGACTTGCAAACATGGCAGAATAAGAATAAATGCTGGTCACTTATATTTATTAATAATTTTTTTCAATAATGTTTACTCAAAATTATGTTGAGTAAAATATGGAAAGATATAGAAAAATTTGGTAATATTCTATGAGAACATGGAAAAATAAGAAAAATAATGTGAAAATATTGAAAAATAGGAAATATAATATGGAAAAATGTGAAAAATAATATGAAAATATCAGAAAATATGAAAATATGGAAAAATAATATGAAAACAATTGTTAAAAATATTCAATGGCCTACAACATCATTACACAGCTGACACTGTGAGATACGAGAAGGTTCCTTGATGGAAGAGCGTCAGGTATGCAAGTGTCACGACCTGAAGGAATGAATTGTGCTTTACCGCAGTGAACAATCTCGGATGAAGACGAGTAAACAAAAACAGGGAATGTTAATATACCAAACGCTTTAAAGTCTAGTACTATCATACCCTGTTCATACTGCGGCTCATGTGCGGGGCTGTTGGACTCTGTGATCGAATTTAAGATTAAAGAGAATGCCTCCTGTTCCCCAGACAGAGGAGCTGTAACGTTTATTTTATCAGACATGTTGCGTTCGAAAATGAAATGAAAATTGATGAAAAACGATATTGTTATTTATTTTCTTTTCGGTTTCATTTACGTGAAATGTAATTAATGGGAATTTAGTAATTAATTAATAAAGGTTAATTTAATTCATTGGTTTGTAAGAGATTAGCACGGTTCACTGATCGTTAATGATTGATTATCTCCGAATCCAGTTGAGCCATTTCGGTGATGGATCTGTGATGGGTGAACCTCACTTTAGGTTAACGTCGAGATTTTGTTTATAAATTTGATTTATTTTTAAATTTAAAAAGAAAAAAATAATTAAAAATCCTCTGAGATTTAAAGAAATTGATTAAACTTGTCAAAATCCAGTAGAATTTTCTAGTTTTTACAAGTTTCTCCAATAGTTTAATAAAAACGTTATTATATTCTTGGTGTTATCATTGTGGCGCACACTATGGATCTTCTGGGAATGAAGAAAGGGATGAAGGAATAATACAATAAGCCAACTCGAGATCACTACATAAAGTTTTAAAGCTGTAAACTTCAATAGATGTGAAATTAAGTTAAATCGAGCGAAAAATTCGTCATTGGTCATTCGAGTCACATGATTTCTACCATAGTTCTACCATAGGATGTAGATAAAAAGGATGGGAAATTGACACGCCATATTGCGCAGATTCGTGTTTTTGTTCGCCACGTTGCGTCAGTTCGTATTTGCTATATTTTACGTGCAATGCGTAGAAATGTTTTCATAAACTGGGAATGCATTTCTGACAGTTGAGAGTTTATTTCCACATGTTGAAAATGTCTTTCTGTGTTATTTCACTTGAAAAATTGTTTCAATTGGGTTTATTTAAACGCAAATTGTGATAAAATGATATACAAATGTACAAGTCACATACAAATGTTTCGTAATTTGAATTTATTCGTGCAAATGTGCAAACTGAGTGATTTTTCCATCTTTTATATTTACACCAACATCCTTACTGTAAACAAAAGTAAATTTCATTTAATAACGATATGTAAGAAGTGGAAATGAAAACAGTTGACATTTCGAATAATAAAATTGATTGAATGACTCAGTTCTAATGACAAGAAACAATTGCATTTGAACCTATGCACTATGTTTAGCATCTAATAAAATGATTTTTTGTTTTTGCTCTTCATGTCATCATCAGGGCAGTTTTTTCTGTGGATGTTAAAAGTCATGAGGGCCATATGAAGGCAGTGAAACAATCCGTTTTAGATGGTACTTCCAAGTGGTCAGCCAAAATTGCCATCACTGGTAGGTGCCTTGTGCTCCATTGACTACAGGTGTTTTGGATGTTTGCCTGGTGATGGTTTCTTGCTACTGTATGCTGTCCAGGACAGTCTGATTGACTTTCCTTTCTTTTTTTTCTTTTTTTCTCTATAAGGGTAGCCATTTTTGTTTGTTGTTGAACTTTTTTTATTTTGGTTGATTGCTCTGCCCCTAGCATGATTGGCTGTTGTGGTATTGAAGTGTGCCTTGTTTGATGTTCTGTGTTGCAGACTTACTTTTGGAATTGACCCTGATACACATGTCGACTCCATTAAGCAAGCTGAAGCAATTATACTAGAAGGAACTTCCAAGTGGTCTTGCAAGCTCATCATTACAGGTAGCAGCGACCAAGCCACTTACTTATTTGGCGAGGTCTGCGCCATTTGCAAGCTAGACCTCCTTTTTGACCCTCCAGCTCGAGCCAGAAGCTTGTTTTTCAATAACTACCCCAACTGTATTCAAGATGTTGCTGTTGCTCATCATCTCATTTTATACCTTCAGCTCTTCTCAGGGTTTAATAAGCAATATTAAACCGATATATGCATGATTTAGCTCCAAAATGCACCCAAATTATATCTGTTTGTCTGTTTTTTATGCATTTCTTTCTTATATCTTTCTTCTGCACTTTTTTTAGTGTCCATGTGGAATTTTTAAATGAATATAATATCATGTATATTGTAAATTATTGATTGTTTATATGTGAAATTGCGATCTGATTTAATTGTTATCTGGTTAATTTGTAATTGTATTGAATTTTCCACTTGGATTATTTGTTTACTCTTATTTCTATTTTTTTTATATTTCTATTTAATTATGAATAATATTTTAATATTTAAAGTATTTCTCTTTAGACTGGAGATATTGATTTGGTGCTTGGAGAAAGAAGAATGGAAGAATGATTATTTGATATAAATTTTGTTTTAGATGCAGAAAGTGAAAAATCGAATCAAGTGTTTGTTGTTTAGAATGAGTGAGAATGAGATGTTTGTTTCAGTGATCTGTGCACAGGGCCTAATTGCCAAAGACAAAAGCGGAACCAGCGATCCCTACGTTACGGTTCAGGTGGGTAAGGTGAAGAAGAGAACCCGGACAATGCCGCAGGAGCTTAACCCCGTGTGGAACGAGAAATTTTATTTGTGAGTGAATTGTTTTTTGTATTAGAAAATTTGATTTATTTGACTTTTTTAATTTATTTATTTTGCTATTTCCCTTTTGCAGCGAGTGTCATAATTCTTCCGATCGTATTAAAGTTCGAGTTTGGTAAGTTGGTTTTAATCAATATTTTCTGTTTTGTTTTAATTTTTTTTTATTTTCTGTTTTTTGTTTTTAAATTTCATTTTTATTTCAATTTTCCGATATTAAAAGGGATGAAGACAATGACCTCAGGTCGAAGCTTAGACAAAAACTGACTCGGGAATCTGATGATTTCCTGGGTCAAACTATTATAGAGGTTCGGACGCTTAGTGGAGAAATGGATGTTTGGTATAACTTAGGTAAGATTTCTCTGTAGATTAATAGATTCAATTAGTTTTAACCAGTGCTCGAATAAAATTATCAACTGGAATGCTTTCGAAGAATTTTTCAAACAAGCAGAACAGCTTTCCAGTGTGTTTCGTTCCAATTCGAGCACTTGTTTTAGCCAAACTCATTTTTATCACGTGATTGTAATGACGACCCAGATATATTCTTTGATTTTATATAAAAAATATTCAAATAAAAAAGTAAAAATTATTACTTTAATTTCAAATCTATTTCATTCACTTGATATGAATTTACTGTTTTAATTAAATTTTCTGTACTAAATAAATTTGATTAGATTTTACCTTCTTACTGACTTGTAAATTCATATCCTTTTCTAGATTAAAAATGTAATAAAACATAAGTAAAAATTTAAAAATATCTTAAAATCAATTGTAATTTTATTTGAACAAATTTAATGATATTAGAAAACGCAATTTTCAGAAAATACTTTTTGCAAACATCTATTTTTTACTCAATATTTCTACTTAACGTCTCAGTCAATTACTAAATTCAAAAGAAAATTAAATAAAAGATAACGAAATGATGTACTCAAAACGGACATTTGAAAGCATATATCACAAATTGATTTGAGTAATAGACAGTAATAAGCAGGAGCAAAGCTAAAATCAACCACTCGTTAAAAACTATATGATTCTGATGTGTTTTAATGATATTAAAATCATCTGCTCACACATTAATCATTTCAATGACGAGCAGGAGCGTTATTACTTTTACTTACAGAAAATCAAAAAGCTCTTAGTAATAAAATGCGAATGAATAAATAAATTAAAATAAACAAAATTGGAAATTTTGTAAAAGCCTTTAAGATTTTTATATCCTGATATGTTATTACCTAGGGAGATACAGTATATACTTGGTTGAAGGTTTTGATGGCTTTTAGTAAGATGTATGTAATGTTTTAACAGATCATTAAGTTTCTCGACTTTCCTCGCCCATGCTATTATGCCATCAATTTCACATTAGCTTTGTTTTTTATATTTTTTTTATTTGACTGATATTTTTCTTTTTTTTTCAGAAAAACGAACCGACAAATCTGCAGTGTCTGGAGCCATTCGTTTACACATAAGTGTTGAAATTAAAGGGGAGGAAAAAGTTGCTCCCTATCACGTCCAATACACATGCCTGCATGAGGTGAGAATTTACATATATAATTTAATTAAGGATATGTTTAGTGAGGTGAGAATTTCTTGTTTTTTAATTTTTTTTTTCAATTTATTTTTATTCTCAACAGAACCTTTTTCATTATCTTTGTGAACAGCAAGGTGGAATGGTCAAATTGCCAGAAGCAAGAGGAGTAAATAATGAATTATTTTTGCTTTTTTTTGTAAAGAAAAAAAAAATATTAAGTTTATAATTTGTAATTTTTTCATAGGACGAGGCCTGGAAAATATATTTTGATGATACTGCTCAAGAAATAGTCGACGAATTTGCCATGAGATACGGCATCGAGTCAATCTACCAAGCTATGACGTAAGAAATTTAATATTTAACTCGAATTTGAAAGGAGCATAAAATAGATGCTCATTAATATGCGTATTGTAAAACTGATTAATCTGTCACATTTAAATTTTCGTGGAAATTGAATATAGGTCAGTTAGTGGGATTTTAATTATCTCGCTAATAGTATTTTTTTTAAACCTTTTTCGGCATAATTTAAATTTTTTGCGCCATTTACGCTTCACGCTTTGTTGAATGCGTGTGAAAATAAATGGCGCCAAAATTTCCAATTTTACAGTATATAAATATTAAAGCTACACGTATGGGAGCTTTTTCCACTCTAGTCAAACTAAAAATTTAATTATGGAGCTCGTTTTTAAGATTCTGTGGTCAGATTAAAAGTCTGTCAATAGATTTTTTTTTAGCTACAGAGAGAACCAAGCCGATAGGCTGATGCGGAAGAAATTCATCTTTAAATCACAATTTTTTGTTTAAATTTCCAAAATGATTAATAAAAACGTATTTATTTACTTATTTATTTTTATTACAGTCATTTTCACTGTTTGTCTACAAAGTATCTTTGTCCAGGCGTTCCTGCTGTCATGAGTATGTTGCTGGCCAACATCAACGCATATTATGCACATACCACTGCTTCAGCAGCTGTATCAGCGAGTGACCGTTTTGCAGCCTCTAATTTTGGGGTACATATATCTTAGAAAACACATAAATGTTAATTATTTGCACATGATTCATAATTTTCTTAATTTTCCCGATAAAAGAATATTAAACTCATGATTAGTAGTTTTACTAAGTTGATGCTTTATTTAACTGGTGTTTGGTTACTACTTCTTTATGAATTCTTAATAGGATTTTTGATTTTTCCAGTGATTTTAATGTTGGTGGGGTATTGGATAATTTTTGTTTATTTACATTTTATGATTAAAGTACACAAATGGAGGATTTGTGTTTATATATGTCAAAATGTTATAAATCTGCAATTTTAAGATATGTTGATTTTATTCTGTTTTGAAGCCATGGATAAACAGATTTAGAGAAATGAAATTATAAATTTAAATAATAAATTAAAACTGTGCTACTTTGGGCAATTACAATCACAAAGCCCCTTAATTAGGAAGAAGGTGATCTGTGGAATAAATGATTCTTAGTTTTGAAAGAAACTGCTGAGATGAGGTGATATAGATTAGAGTTGATAACTTATGAAAATATTGACTCAGCTTTTGGTTAAAGTAGACCAAATAGGGTTAAAGATGATGCATTTTCGTTTATTATATTTTATAATTTCATGGTTTTACATAGGAATTATACTGATGAACGTTAAGAAGCCAGTTTCTGCATAATTTTCCAACATGATATCGTTTATGACACTGAAATGACACCTAAATCAACTTGAATGTCACCAAATAACTATAGAAAGCTGTTGGAGATTTTGAAACTTGAAATTGTTGTTTATTAAAGATCACAGAATTATTTCAAAATGAATCGTAGAAAATAATAAGGAAAATAACGGTCACTTTATTTTGAGATGGCCATTTGATCATGAAGGTTAATATGAAATATGTAAACACGTTTTGTGCATTACATTCACAAATTATGAATGGAATTGACGTTTGGTTTCTACTTTGCGAAATTTTATATTTTTATAATTTGATAAAACTCTCATATCTTGTAATTTGGTTTTTAGATAATGCTTTTTATAATAATAAGCGTAACTAAATGCATTTTTTCGTTATTGTGTATCCAAAATAAACCCCTTTGTGTGCAAATGGCGCAACACAATTTCACACATGAGTTACTTTTGGATGATTTTATGAATCTCTTGATGTGAATAATTTAGTGAACAAGATGGCGTAAAAGGCCATTGTGTAGTATAATAATAATAATGATTTTTTTTTCTAATTTTTCTAATTCTTTCATTACAGAAAGATAAATTTGTTAAACTACTGGACCAACTACATAACTCACTCAGGATTGACTTGTCCATGTACAGAGTAGGTTTTGAAAAAGAATTAAAAATAATTAATTAATTAATTAATTAATTTGTTTAATTCACTTTAGAATAACTTTCCAGCTTCTAGTCCAGAGAGGTTGCAAGACTTGAAATCTACAGTCGATCTATTGACAAGCATTACTTTCTTTAGAATGAAAGTTTTAGAATTATCAAGCCCCCCAAGGGCTAGTACAGTAGTAAAAGACTGCGTAAAAGCGTGCATGAGATCGACTTACCAGTTTCTCTTCGATAATTGTCATGAACTCTACAGCCGCGAATTTCAAGTGGATCCTCATGAGCAGAAACGAGAAGGAGAGGACAACGGTCCTCGTTTGGACAGTCTCGACTTCTGGCATAAATTAATAGCTCTAATGGTGTCTGTTATTGAAGAAGATAAAAATGCCTATACATCAGTGCTCAATCAGTAAGTTTCCTTTTATTTAAAATTATGCTTTTTCTCACACAACTTGTCCATAACAACAGGTTTTAACAAGTGATCAATACCAATATGAATAATAGCATTAAATTCTTTCCTATTTATCAACTTCTCAAAGTCAAATCCATGACTGAATGCTGTTGATGAAGAGTATTGGCTCTTCGTATTGCCCGTGTGCTTGTATCTTGTTCTGGCCTCGTAAAGCTGTGTGTATTGTTTCAACCAGGCATATATAATAGCTATATGTACATGGTTCATAACGCACCAGGAATAACTAATGCAAAGCGCTTGATATAATACCAAGTTCAACTAGCTTGCAGATGTTCTGTGGGAGTCTGTCACGTTACAAGTCAGGATGATGCCAAATCAGGCTGCAACTAGCTCGGAAAAAGTAGGCTGACTGTAAACAGGATGACACTTCCATGTTAAATTGCCTTGTAAAACAATGATATCTCACCATCCACAAATCTAAATTCAATAATCTAGTAGCGGTTAAATTCGTCTCAATGAGACAAATCTAATAAGCTAAATCTAATAAGCTATAGCTTTTGAAGATTATTTCAGTGGATGTGGAGAAAAACTTTGCAAGTGAGGTCATGTTGGAATGAGAATACGAATTTCATAATATTTCCAGATTGGCTGATTGAAAAATATTGATATGCAGCTTTATATTATTTATGAATTTAGTCGATGCAAAGAGGCTTTGGTATACCCCTAGTGTTTTTCTGATCGTATTTCAATATACTGTATGTTGGATCTGAATATCTAACTGCTTCACGATGTCCAAGACCATTGGGCTGAACTAGCATAGACAGAAGGAATTAATTTGTGTCTTGCTGCTATTATCCAATCATGATCAGAAAAGATTAAGGGTTAATCATAGTACCGTCTGATTGGTTATATGACATACACAAAAGTAAGTCAATATGATAGATTGATTTTAAATCCCAACAATAATGTCATGGATGGCCCCTTTTAGTGTAATGGAAAACTAATAGTGAGGTGCAAGCAGAGAAAAAAATGAGGAGTTACACTATGCTTATGTTCACAAATATACAATTTATAACAGAAAAGCCCCTTGTGCTAACTCTATTTTTCCATATGAAAAATAAAACTATCTATTAAAAGAAGTTTTTGGTCTTTAGAGATTATATAAAGTTGAAAGTGTACAAATTGTGATGATGTTGGTAACATTATAACATTTTTTGGTAAGAACTACATGTTCTGAGTTTTCAATTCCTCTCCCAATATAGAAAAAAATGTTAACATTCTTGTTGAGTTTGAACTCATGACCTCTTGTGAGCCAAGAAGTGAGTACAATAACCACTCAAGCATCGAAACTTGTGTTCTAAGATCAAGAGGCAATCAAGTAAATTATTAAAAGATGATATGTTTTCCGCGAAAAAAAAATTGATGGATACATTTTTAATACATTAATGGCTGTCATGCGCAAAATGTGATTAAGCCTTGAATTTCATTAGTGAAATTGAAACTAGAAATTGTTAACACATCCTATAAAAACGAAAAAGTGATTGTGATGGATGATTTAACACTAAAACTATAAATAAATTTATTGTATTTATATTGAAAGCCATTAGTTTTGAATTGTTTCATAAAAATGTCAATTTTGTATGAAAAAAGACGAGAATTTATAAGAAAATAATACAACATTTTTCTAGGATTTTGCTAAAATGGAAAGTTGTATCCACTTTGGTTTATTCTTTATGGGTTTCATCTCAACCTTTAAATCCAATGATTCCAACCACCACAGCTAAAAGATTACATTTTGCACATTGGTATGCAGAAGCCAATCCTGGTTTAGATTGGGTATGAGTGTTATAGTATAGACCTATGAGTCAAATCTTATGAGAAATTACTACTCACATTTCACTAGGTGGAACAGTTTGATGGCGAAATTTGAAATGTCACATTTATACCTTTATTTATTTTATAGTGTAGAAAGAAAAATATATATATATATATCATATATATTGCTGAGAAAAAAAAAAGTACCTTATTTGGTGCTGAAATGTGCTGAAATGTTGTTGTTAGGTAGTATCATTAACCCCACCTAGTTTTGAACAGGATCATTAAAGGCGCTTCATGCTGTTGCTTTAATGGCCGATACATTAAAAGACTTCTTGTGTTTGACCACGAGTTTGATGGTACAAAGAGTTATCCGGTTATTGCGTTGATTAAAGTAACCACTGAGGGATTGAATATTGAGCTTGAGAATCAATTGTAGGTAATTATTATAATATAAAAATAATATAAAGCATGGCTGGTAGAAAAGTAATGAATTTAATGGTTACAAAGTTTCGGTTTTGTCTCTCAGCGGTGTTGTTAAAAAAGCCATTTGATATTTTAATACTTGAAAGATGATGAGTGATTTTATTTAACTGGCAGTTAATTTTAATTTAGGTCTTTAATGGAAATTTTTACAGCTTCGCATATATTTCACCACGAGAATTGCGCAGAGAACGTTTATTTTTATTTTGAATTTTGAATTTTTTTTACCGTTAAAGATTTCCAAACGAGCTGAACGTGGGACAACTCAGTGCTGCTACGTTATGGAGTATGTTTGAAATTAAATATGCTCTTGAAGGTATATGAGTTTTATAATTGTAAAGTTTTTAATTAATTTATAAATTTATTTATTCAAATTATTTTTATTATTTTTTTTTAGAACACGAACAGCACCGAATTTGTAAAAGTTCAGAATATATGAATCTTCATTTTAAAGTGAAGTGGTTGTATAATAAATACGTAAAAGATACGCCGCAGTATAAGGGAACTGTCCCTGAATATCCTGCGTGAGTTTGAATAATATTTATTTATTTAATTATTAAAATTTAATATAAAATATATGGTAAAATTGTATTTACTTTTTTCAGTTGGTTTGAACCATTCGTCATGCAATGGTTGAATGAGAATGATGAAGTGTCTTTGGAATATTTGCACAGTGCCTTTATACGGGATCAGAAAGATGGAGTATGTAATTTTAAAATGAGTTTTTCTTTCGTAATCATTTTTACATTTGTTGAATAGTTCCAGCAAAGTAGTGAACATTCCCTGTTCTCCAATTCAGTAGTTGATGTGTTTACTCAACTTACTCAATGTTTTGATGTTATTAGTAAATTAGAATGTCCTGATCCAGAAATTCTCAAGCGATATATGAAGAGATTTGCAAAGGTTTTAATTATTTTTTCTACTTTTTTAGAATTTTTATTCATATCAATTTTATTATTTTTTTAGACAATAGTGAAGGTTCTAACTGCTTATGCAGACATTGTGAAAAAAGAATTTCCTAAGTATCTCAATCAAGACAAAACAGTAATTTTTTAATTATTTTGTTTTATTTTATTATTTTATTGATTTTGGTATGAATTTTTGGTTTTAATTAATTTTAGGCATGCATTCTAATGAACAATATTCAACAACTTAGAGTTCAACTAGAAAAAATGTTTGAATCAATGGGCGGTGATAAGGTATTGTAATGAATGAAAATTGAATATTTATTAGTAGACTTTGAATATTTATTATGCAGTTAGAGGAAGACGCCGCCAATATTTTGAAGGAGTTGCAACAAAATTTGAACTTGGTTCTGGACGATTTGAGTTCCATCTTTGCGAAAAGCTTGGAACCACGAATCCAACAGAGCATGCGCGAACTAGGAGATCTTCTGGCAGGAATTAAAGGAGGTGGTCAATCATTAAATCAACAACAGAAAAACATGGTTGCTGTAGAAGCTGATCATATACTTCGACCCCTCATGGACCTTCTTGACGGCAGTTTATCTCTGTTCGCGCAAATGTGTGAAAAAACTGTTCTTAAGAGATTATTAAAGGAATTATGGAAAATCGTGATGCACACTATGGAGAAGACAGTGGTTTTGCCTCCCATGTCAGAAAAAAATGTACTTTATCTTTTTAATTATTTTTTAATTTAGTGCGATGATAATTAATGACGATATTTTTGCGATTAATCATCGCCGTCAAATTATCGTCACGTTTGATTGACACGTTGATTTAAAAAGTAAATAAATTAATATTTATCTAAGAACATTAAGTAGAGAAACAATTAAAATACAATTAAAGATCAATGATTGATCAATAATGTCGTTGAGATCGTTACATGGTGTTTCCTGCGTCGTTCGAATTCCTACGATCAATTAAACGTCACGCTCGAATTATCATCTCACTTAAATGCCGCCATTTTGAATTAAGACTACATCCGTTACGCCGAAATTCAAAATCTAAAAGTTTTCAAGTTTCTAAATTACTAAAAATGCGTAGTTTTATCATATCGGAATATCGGACAGTAAATTCTAACGTTAAAGAAATAAATTAATACGCTATTTTGTTGTTTCAGATGATTCTTCCAAACCTAGCTGCAAATGCCAAAATTGAAGACATGTCTCGAATCCTCCGTAACCACGTGAGTGGCAGTAAACTACAAACCCTAAGCGGAGTTATGGTAAGTTGAAATATGTTCATTATATTATTAGATTAGAAATTAGCAAAAATTAAAATGCAATAAAGGACTAAAATTAATTAAAATTTTTTTATTTTGTTTTTAGGCGGAGAAAAACTTGAGTCCCAAACAGTGCGCAGTTTTGGATGCAGCTTTGGACACTATTAAACAATATTTCCATGCAGGAGGCAATGGATTAAAGAAAACCTTTCTGGATAAAAGTTCTGAGCTCCAATCTCTACGCTATGCACTCTCTTTATACACTCAGACTACAGATGCACTCATCAAAACTTTCGTCACTAGTCAAACTAATCAAGGTGAAGTATCTCATTTTTTTGTATTACTTATCATTGATTATAAATTATATTAATAATGATAATTAATTAATATAATAATATGTTGTTGAATTGTCAACTGATAAAAAGTTGTGTTTTTGTTAATGCTACCCAAAAGTTCCATTAAATAAAAAGAAAAGAGATGCATCAAAAAGATCTAGGGAAAGTGCAGGTAGTGGTGAAAAACTACCACCACAAAAAGGTATTGTGTGTCCATGTATCTGTGTATTTTGCATGATAATAGTTTCAGTTGATAAAAGCACCCGAATATTATTTATGAATATAAAAAAAAATTGTATTTGGTTTTTAATTTTTTTTATAATGAATTTTTAGGATTTTCTACAGAAGAGGAAAGTATGGGAGAAGTATCTGTACAAGTTGACCTTTTCACCCATCCTGGGACGGGTGAACACAAAGTCACGACTAAAGGTAATGTTCTAATATGTATATTTACATATATTAATTTGAAATTATTTTTAAAATTGAAGTTGTGGCTGCCAATGACATAAAATGGCCGACGACAGGCATGTTCAGGCCATTCGTTGAAGTCAACTTGATCGGTCCACATCTAAGCGACAAGAAAAGAAAACATGCAACTAAATCTAAATCTAGTAACTGGTCTCCCAAATATAATGAAACATTTCATTTGTGAGTATCTTAGGTTTAGTTTTATTTATATTTAACACTTTATTTCTTTTATTTTTTGCTGCTTGCTTGTTTTCACTGCGAAACTTTCTCATACATCAAACCCCAAATAACCAAAGTTTTTAAATTTTTGATGCTTGAATTGCATATCTGTTGGGGTGATGTTGGTATCGACGAGTGTGCATGCGTGCCCAGACACACATGACTCGACTTTACAAGGCCCATTTAACTGGGATGGGTTTCAGTCTGCTGAATATTGGCCCCCTGGATATTGAATAAAAAGACATGAGCATAAAGTCATGTAGGCAGTTGAAATATTTTTTAGAATTGCTAATAAAATTTTATTTGTTTTCTTTATACTGAATTTTTATTAAATGGAATTTGATTATTTCAGTATCATTGGTAACGAGGAGCAACCCGATTCATACGAACTGCACATTTGTGTCAAAGATTATTGTTTTGCACGTGAGGACCGGTTGGTTGGACACTCTCTAATGCAATTGAGGGACATTGTGGATCAAGGCAGTTGCGCATGTTGGTTGTCATTGGGCAAGAGGATTGTAATGGACGAAACCGGTTGGACTGTGCTTCGAATTTTGTCGCAAAGGACCAACGACGAAGTGGCCAAAGAATTTGTCAAGCTCAAGTCTGACGTGAGACCGGACGAAGTTGTGCCCAATCAATCATGATTGATGATTGTTTGATTTGTTGTTACTTTTCCTAATTGAATATAGCTCTCACTGATGTAATATGATTTCTATTAACGCATGCGACAAATTGGGACTGTGCTAAATGTAGTAACATTTTGAATTGTACTTTTTCAATCAATGAGATGAGAGCTATTTAATTCATTCCTGCCTAAATAATGAATTTTATTATATATATATAAAAAAAGAGCCCAAAGTTGTGGGGATTTTTTTGGAATGGGTTTTCTTTGGGCTCTTAGATTTTCAAATGAGAAATTTCAAAGTTAAATTTATCCACTTTTCAAAGGCCACAGAAATTTGAATCCTGTTCTTCCAGAGTAGATTCAAACGCCTGATGGCAGGAAAATAAAAAATGGGGACATTTTTTGAAGTAGCCTTTCATCTTTTTAATTTTTATTATAACTGAAAAAAAAACGAAACAAAAAACAAAAAATTTGTTTTTTGTTTTTTGCTTATTGCATGAATACTGAAAAAAGAAAGCAATATTTGAAACAAAAAAAATCTTGGTCTAGTTGCTGCACCTTGTTCTCATGTGCACACATTTCAATTGTTTTTTGACTCTCTTGTGCTGTTTGTGGCAGTATGTGATTTTTATTTTTCCTTTCCTCATTTTACAGGTTAGAAAAAAGTCCATTTAGTTGACAAAAATGTTATCACTCATTCTTGTCACCTGTCTATAACTTTCAAATATTATTTTTGATAATGTAGATTAGGCACCATCTGTTGACAGACAAGGGAATTGAGTTGATGACTACCATGACGATTTGGAATAAAATGATTAACAGAAATATTTAAATTATATGATTTATAATTTAAGATTTTTATTTATTTTGTTTTTAATTTTTTTTTTTACTAAACATAAGTGCACTGTTTCTTATATCTTCAAATTTCTGTCAGTATTTTTCTCATAATGTTTAAAAATAATAAATAATAATGTACAGAAATGATTAATTTATCCTCTTTTTTTTTCAATTTTTTCCCTACACTCTAAATTTACGTTGTTTTTATGAATTTAGAGTAAATTTAAAAAAATAAAAAAGGAAAAAATGGGAAGGATGAAATGAATTTTACAATTATTCATTCCCAGCATGCATTTTATGTGTGATTCCAAGAGTATCATTGTAATTTGTTATTGAGCATATCAGTTTTTGTGATGCCATCATTTATATAAAATTAAATTTATGCAAAATTGGAATTTTATGTACAAGGTACATGTTAATATTCAATTTTATAATTTTAGTAATAATAATAATCTTCATAATATAAATAAGTGTGATGAATTTTGACCATGAATTGAATCATTTTTGTTTTTACTTTGATTTAATATTTGAAAAATAAAGAAAAAATGGTGTTAAAGAGAATGTCAACTCTTAAATGCAGATGGAAATGCAATGAAATTAAGGATTGACAATTCTCTAGTAAATATTTTCTTCTATCAACTTATTTCTTATTTATTTAAATTGAAAATTAGTCAATGCTCAATGGAAAGTATAGAGTAAATTCTCAGGTGAGCAATTGTATAATTTCTATTACAATTTGAGTTGATTTTAATATTAGTCAAGCGACGCATATCTCAGTTGGATAATTTGATGAAATTTGTAGTTAACGCTCTCTCTGTCTCTCTTTTAATAGTCCTTTATAATTTTCTTCTTTTCTTAATTCTTTGATAACAGGATGTGTTGGTCCATTTTGAGTCAATGATGGGTTGTTGGTCAAACTTCTTTATCATGTTAACAACCCCTTTGTTATATTAATAAAATTCTTTCCAACAAAAATAACTGAATTAATTTCTTAATTATTAATTTCTAATCATGACAAATAAAACCGAAAGTAAACATCTAGAAGGAAACGAATGATGACTCATCAACCTGAATAAACTTTACAAAGGTCAAAAGTAATCTTTCAACAGAAACTGAAATTAGATAAAGCTAAGCTATATTTTGCATTCTTTCATCTGTAGTTACTAAATATAAAATATAAACCTCAACAGTTATTGACCTTCAGAAGTTACTCAAATAAAAGTCGAAAGCAGGATTACTTTCATACTCATTCATAATTTATATTTATTTCAATTTGATAACGTGACAAATTGTGGAAATGTTTTCAGGAAGACGCTACAGGAATTATATGTGACAAGGAACCGAATAATTTCGTTAGATTAGTATAAATACACAAATATATGAATCACTAAACAGAAAATAATTACGAAATAATTTCTTTTGTAAACAAATTTACAAACGCACACAAAAAAAATACGAGAAAGAAATTATTGTTTCAGTTTCATGTCATTTTTGTTCCTACAGTGTCCCACGTTCATTGAAATGATGCCATCAATTTAAAAATGAGAAAGAAAAAATACAATTTGACACTGTAAAGTCGTAATACATCACGAAATCATTTCGTTTAAGTTGAGTTTCAATCTCCAGCTGAAGAATTATTGGCCGACAATTCGCTTCTGTCTATACTATTGAGTAAATCGATTCGTGCTCTTTTTCGCCCTGTAGGTTCTTCGGAGTTGTCCAAATTGGCATTATTTGAGTCACGTTTCTTTTGCAAATTCTTAAAAACATTTTAAAAATATTTTAAAAATAATATTATTTCATTTCCAATATTAATAATACCTTTTTGTCCCAATGTTGGTGCAAATAACGAAGTAATATGTTTGTTTTTTCTGTTATAATTACTGCAAAAATAAAACATTAAATAATATATTAAATTATATTAGGTATATTCATTTATAATTCATAAATTGTAAACTAACTTTGTTCGGATGGGTGTTCCTTCGTCGGCAAATAAACTGATGGCCTTTTTACCTAATTAAAAAAAATCTATTTAGTATTTTTAAAGTGGAAATTTTAATATCCACTTACCGTTGTCTTGCTGTTATTATCGCTATGGAATCTAGTGAAATTATTTTCGTTGTAACTGGGTAAACCCTTTAAGAACTCTGCGGTAGACTGTAAAAACATTTTTTTAAAATGAGATACGCAGTTTTCAACAAATTTCAAGGTAACAATAAAAGTTTAGCCGATTTAGATTTATAACTTGGTATATATGAAATGATAAAATTGGACTTATTCCAATCTTAGTTTCGTTAGACGTTATAAATGCTATGTACGTCGGAAAAGCTGTGATAGCAAAACAACTAAACTCACCATCTTCGCAAACTCAATGACATCACGTTAATTCCGCAGAAACGGGTGTCAACATGTGCTAAAATGACTGTTTAGAATAATATTGCCTTATGTAAAATTATTAGCGTAGTTGTTGTTTGATTACAATAATGGTTCGTTGATTTATTATTTCTTTATTTCTGAAAAGAGTTGCCCTTCGCTGTAGTGTAGCACGATACCAATTTCAAACACTTATGTATCGGTACTTTCGATACTCCGTCTCATTGGCTACAACACGATTTAAGTAGGAAATTAAACCAAAAATTTTATTATAAGAAAACCAGTAAAATATTAACCGGAAAAAGGATATTACGGTTTGATAAATGACCTGTCTTATTATAAATTCTTTGGTCATAAGCTTGAATAATATAGTTTCTAATTTTTAATTAATTAATTTAATTAAATGATTTTATTTTTTTTTATTTTATATTTAAATCTTTGAATAAAAACATAAGTTACAACATTTTTCTCTTCTTTATCTTATCCGAATTTAAACTTTTCAGAATTTTCAGAATTAAGTTATCGATATTTTTCGATACAGAATATCGATACCGCAACATTACTCCGCAGTAATCGGCAAACTAACATGTCGGACGTTGAAGAAGATTTCATGTGCGATGATGAAGAAGATTACGATTTGGTACGGTTTACGAATGTATTAGTGCAATTTCACGTGAAATTAATTTTTGCTATATGTGTACAATAAGTTAAAATTAGATTTACGACACAAATAATGTTTATTTGTTCAATTTGCATTACTCGAACGACGATCAAATTCGCCGAGTTATGAGAATTGTTAAAATGCACACACTTTTTAAACTGTTTTTGTCTTGAATGTCATCATTTTTACTTTTAAACTTTTAGGAATATTCAGAAGACAGTAATTCCGAACCCGATGTCGATTTAGAAAATCAGTACTACAATTCGAAAGCTCTGAAAGAGGAAGATCCAAAATCGGCTTTGATAAGCTTTCAAAAGGTAATTAAAATTTATGTTACATTAAATACTTGCAAGAAATAATTAGTTTATTGCTGATTTTGTCTTTTATTTTTAGGTTTTGGATTTAGAAGGAGGTGAAAAAGGAGAATGGGGATTCAAAGCCTTAAAACAAATGATTAAAATTAATTTTAAATTGGTAAAATTAATTTTATTTGATGCAATTCTGGACTTATTTATTTTTATTTGGTTTTATTCTGTTCTAGGGAAATTTTGGTGAAATGATGTCTAGGTATAAACAGCTACTTACTTATATTAAGAGTGCAGTTACCAGAAATTATTCAGAGAAATCAATTAACTCAATTTTGGATTACATATCGACATCAAAACAGGTGAAATAATTGTAAAAAAATCTAAATATTAACGTGTGTAAATATTTGTTTTACTTTCGCAGATGGAATTGTTGCAAGATTTTTACGAAACTACTTTAGAAGCATTAAAAGATGCCAAAAATGACAGGTTGTGGTTCAAAACGAACACCAAATTAGGAAAACTATATTTTGATCGTGAAGAATTTGGCAAATTGGCCAAAATATTGAAACAATTGCATCAGTCTTGTCAGGTTATTTGGACAATATTAAAAATTAATTCATATTACGAAAAGTAATAATATTTTCTTATGTACAGACGGATGATGGGGAAGACGATTTAAAAAAAGGAACTCAATTACTAGAAATTTATGCTTTAGAAATTCAAATGTACACAGCCCAAAAAAATAACAAAAAATTAAAGGTAATTTATTTTTTATTGACAATATTTTTGAAAAATTATTATTATTATTATATTATTACAGGCATTATATGAACAGTCTTTACATATTAAATCTGCCATTCCTCATCCACTAATAATGGGTGTCATACGAGGTATGTAGTTTTTAAATTTTAATATTAATATAAATATCTAAATACATTTGTTTACGTAGAATGTGGTGGGAAAATGCATCTACGTGAAGGTGAATTTGAAAAAGCACACACAGATTTCTTTGAGGCATTTAAGAATTATGACGAATCAGGAAGTCCGAGAAGAACTACTTGCCTGAAATATTTAGTTTTAGCAAATATGTTGATGAAATCAGGAATTAATCCGTTTGACTCGCAAGAAGCAAAACCTTATAAAAATGATCCCGAAATACTTGCCATGACCAATTTAGTCAGGTTAAAGATTAGTTAAATTTATCTCATTTTATTAAAATCTCATTGAATCTTAATGCAAATTAAATTAATTTTTTATTTATTTGCTTACAGTGCCTACCAAAACAACGACATAAATGAATTTGAAAAAATATTGCAAACAAATAGGAAGAACATAATGGATGACTTGTTTATTCGCGAACATATTGAAGGTACTAATTGAGATAAATTTTTTTATTTTTTAATATTTTTAATAATTTAATTTTTGATTTAATTTAAAGATCTGCTCAGAAATATCAGGACTCAAGTTTTAATCAAATTGATCAAACCATATACTAGAATTCATATACCGTTCATTTCAAAAGAACTCAACATAGATGTGTCCGAAGTAGAAAATCTTCTAGTTTCCTGCATTCTTGACAAGTTGATATATATTTTATTGAGTTTTTATTTGGTTTGAAATTAATTTGAGAAATGTTTACAGTACTGTGCATGGACGAATTGACCAAGTTAACCAAGTTCTTGAATTGGATAAACAAACACAAGGTGCAGCTCGCTATACAGCTTTAGACAGGTGGACAAGTCAATTGTCCAGTTTACACTTGGCTATCCTAAACAAAATGGCCTGAAGTACAATGGAAAATTCAAGTTGTATTTGATAAGTAAATAAAATAAAAAAAAAAGAGAAAAAAAAGTACAGCATTGCACTCGGCGAAAATGACCACACGAAGTACTTGACGTTGCGTGGTAGCCTCGGCTAAAATTCCTGTTTGCTTCAATTTGATCTGCGCAGGCATATTTGCAGGAATCGCCAGTGTTCTTTCAATAACTTAATTTTTATTTTTTTTTATTTTTTAAATTTGTTTCTCAAGCGGTTAAGTTCCGAGAATAAAATATCTTAAGGATTGTTAGATGATTAATTTTTTTGATAAATTTTTAAATGTGGAAGAAAAAAAAATTGATTTTTTTCCTTTTTTTTAATAGTCAATAATCATTTTTTTGTTTTCCTGCCAAAAAAACTGATCGCATTGTAATATTAGCGTTTAATGTAATAAACGAGGTTATTGTATACATTTTTTTTTCATTATTTCGTAGAATTTATTAATAAGTTTTCATCAAGATTTGGAAATTTGAATTTAAGTGGGAGGAGTGAATATTTTTGACGTCATGTTGTTTAATAGTTTCCATAGCAACAGGGTAGGTTTAGATTTGTTTAAATATGTTGAGCTTCAGTCTTCCTTGACACTGCCAAATTGTAGTTTTTGAGGACAAGTAATTACAAATGAGGTAAATTTATTGCTCTGGAAATTAAGGGTGTTCATTGTAAACAATTTTATTTTTTTTAGGCCAAATGGGATAGCTCGATCAATTCACTTTTACAGGTGCTTAGTAATAAAATTGATTAGTTGATGTGATAACATTAAGGTAAAAAAATTAAGATTATATAATACAAGATCATTTTACTTTACTTGTTTTATTTAGAAAATGAGTGCACTTAAAAAAAATGCATCCGCTTCAGAGTCAGTTGAAAACTTATTGCAATCGTATGCTAGAAGAAGAGAATTGCTTAAAAAAAGTCATTATGTAATTCAAGTTATTCAATTCATTTATTAAGCTTTAAGAATTAAAATTAATTTTCTTATTAGTTTGGAATGGGTTTTCCTGCAATAAAGCCTTGTAAATCAGCTATTTGTCATCAAGAACTAATTGCAGAAGACGAATCATCCGAGTAATTTGTTTTATTTTTATTTTCTCACTAAAATTTTTATTGCAAATAATTTATACATAAAAATAAAAATTACAGATCACAAAATTTTATACTTTCTACTAAAATATTACCATTGCCTAAAAGGTAAGACAATACTTTTTGTTTAATCTGTAATAAGTAAATACGAAAAATATTTACGTAGATATTTGACTACAGCTTCGTTTGCTGTTTCACCTGAGAAAAATAGAAGATATTCATATTTACAATCGAGACATGCAAGTGCACAAATTAATACGAGGCGATGTACAAAACCAATTGAACCAGAATCGAAAATTGAACCTATTATATATGATACAAATACTAAAATATATAAACCAACTGTAACTAATTTTACAATGATTGTAACGAGCATCGATGAACTACTTAACATTGAAAAAAACCAATCTTATTTCAATCTACAAACCTTAACAGTGTATGATATCAAATTCGATCAATTTATTCCTTATTTGAAAACAATTGCAAATGAATGCAAACATTTACAGGTTACGATTAATATTTTTATACATTCTTGATTTATTATTTTATAATTTATTTATTTTTAGACATTGGAATTGCACAGATGTCACGTAAATTCATTCCAACATTTAGAAGAAATATCCCAGCTGAGAAATTTACATAATCTTCTAATTGGAACTTCTGGCAATCCAATAACTCAGTTATCTTGTTGGTATTTATACCTGATTCATAGAATGTCTCATCTTTCTATTAAAAATATTAATGGCATTAAGGTTTGATTTTACTTTAAAATATAATTTTTTATTTTTTATTTTAATTATTATTTTTTTCAAATGTTAAGATCACACCAGAATTATGCTCGTTAGCAGCTCAAAAGTTTGGCTCATCAGTGCAGATGTTGAGATTATGCAGGAGACAAAAACATCACACATTCGATAAACAAACCCTTTTACAAGAAATTGAAGATGCTTCAGAAGATGAAAACCAAAGGATCAATTGCAGATTGCTTTCAGCAATTAATCAAATGGTATTTTTATTAATTTTTGAACTTTTTTGGGCCATTAAATTCGTTTATATTTAGGAGGATGTTGTAATAAATGAAGCAGCAAGGAAATTTGTTGAACAGGTGATGTTTAATTCTCTTGAATCTTACAAACGAAATAAATTTTTCCATCAAATATGGCCGCAATACTTTGCCCAAGCTGTTAAACAAACTCTAGAAGATTTAAATAAGGGAATCGATTTTAAAACATTTATTGGAGAAAAAAGTATTAAAACAAGTTTTGACTCATAAACTAAAAGTTTTTATTCCATTTATTATACACTAACAGTTTATTATTTCATTTATCATTAAAATAAATTTTTTTATTAGGTTTAAGTTTCGGTAATTTCTTTTTCTTCTTTTTTATTTTTAACTTCGCAGTTTCTCCTTGAAAATTTAAATTACTCCTTTCCTTTTTTTTCGGTAACGTTTCACTGTTGATCGATTTAGTATCTTTATTCTTTTTCTTTTCCAACTTTTCTTTGGTCATCGACCTCTTTATGCGCAATATCCTTTCATTAAGTGGCTTGGAAGCAATTTTTAGAGCTAAATTTACAGAATCTTTGGATTTAAAGTTGACATAACCGAAACCTTTTCCAACACCGGATTTCTTGTCGCGAATGATCCTCACCGATTCGATAGCCCCATATTCTTCAAAATGTTCGTACAAACTATTCTCTTCAATGGCTATAAAAGTAAATTTAATCAATTTAATGCCATGATTCGATAATAAATTTGATTTATTGTTACCAAACGGCAAATTGCCAACAAAAATGGAGTTTTTATGGTTTTGCTGATTACTATTTGATGCCAAATCCACCCTAAGTATAAATCCATCTAATTGATGGCCATTTCTGTATACAAAATAGAAAAATCAATGTTATTATTTTAAATTAATTATTTGAAAAAAAAAATTATAATTTAGTTACAATTCGACTGCATTTTCCGCTGACTCCTTTGAAGCAAATTTGATAAATGCGTTAAGGTTATGGCGATCTTCATGATAGATTTGACTGAAAAAAAATTATAAATTACTAATTTTAAATACGATTTATTAAAATAATTGTTTTTTTTTTACAATATTACAGCGACTTTTCTTGGCGTTTTCAGATCCGGACGAGGCTAAATCACGGTGAAAAAATATTAGATTAAATTTTTATAGTTTTTTGTCAAATTTGTTTCTGATTTACCACAGATCTGAATCGGATTGTTTCTATTTTCCCGTACGGCTTGAATAAATCTTTCAAAGTCTAAAAAGAAATAAGTTACCATTTAAAAATGTGAATTGTTATTTAGGGAATTTATGTCTGACCTTTTTATCGACTGTTGTGGGTACATTTCCCACAAATATTGTACGTAAATTAACTTCAGGATCATCATCTATTTTAATTTTTTTCACTTTCTTTGGCACGCTTTCATTGACTTCATCTGTGTTTACTTTTCTTTTTCTTGGTTTTCGTTCAAGTTTAGGTTCCGATTTCACATCTTGTGGTTGATCGACAGCCGAATTTACTTTGTTTGTAACATTCGATTCATAGAAAGCAGAAAAGTTTGAACTTGGTTTCTTCTTTTTCGAGTTGAAAATCGCAGCGACATCACCAACGTGATAATTCGTAGCCATTTTTATAATTTTAAAATTCGCCACTAGGCGATCGTGATGTTCTTCCACCATGGAAGCGTCAACCTGGCGGTCACAGTATACTGTGCTGGCGGTTGATTTGACGGCTGCAATCTTAAAACAAAACATCCAGCAGAAACTGATTTATAACTCGTATATTATACATTATTATATTCTAAGTTATATTAAATATTAAAATTAAAATTAAAGTACATAAAATAAAATGGCTGATTTGAAACAGTTTAATTAAATTAACATTAACTCGTTTTCAGTTGTAGAAAGTAAGTTAAAAAGCAGTTGTTTCAAAATTGTAGTTTACTTAGGTAAATTTAATAACCGATCCTGGACTGAAGCGAGAGTCCAGGAATTTAATATAATTATTGGCACAAATAATCTTTTTGTGTATGCTGAAAATAACGATGAGAAGCTTCGAAAAGCATCCCTTAAAATTATGGGATCAGTGGAAAAAGCTGACTCAGCAAGAAAAAGCTGATTTTTCAAGAAAAGGCAGCCAATTAGTCTATTTTTGACCAATCACAGGAAAATATGTTAGAAACTGCTTACTTCCGTACATTTACCATCAGACTTGTTGCAATATAAATTTAAAAGGAAGTCAGCCAATTCCATGCTGCATTCAGTCCATTGTGTGCGGCATGGAAAAAGCTGACCACTGGACATTTACCATCTTTCCTCACCTTTAAAAACATGTCCCTGTATCCTAAAATGCCTACTTTTTTGGCATACTACCTAGTACCCGACAAGGACGTGTCCCCGAGTTTTTTATGGACATGTTTCTGTCCACAAGTTTTTTATGTTGTTGTTGTCACCAGATCCTCTGTTATTGCCCTTGCAGTTGTTGCAGGAGGATGTGACGGCAAGGTCAATTCTGTTTCGGTAATCCGCCACTAGAGTGGAGTAGTGTTATGTAATTAATATTCTGCTCGCAGGAGTGTTATGTCTTCTTAGTTAATTAAGTTAAACCCCTAATTCGGAATAGAATAGCTCCTGAGAGCCAACCAATAGTAATTGACTA
>JAQFZN010000502.1:0-28673 GCA_034687075.1 Geophilus carpophagus
CTGCATGAATTTTGGAGTTTCCAGATTCCAACAAAACAAATTTTCGGAATCTGATTCGAAAGCATGTGCTATTTTCAATTTTTCTTGTGATATAAAATTTCCAATTCTTTTAGTTTTTAAAAAATGTAAAATCCCATTATGACCTCATTTAGTAATGAGCCTTGTTACACTGAGTCAGCTTATCATACTTGTTTCTATTCAGTTTTAGCTACTTCTTTCGCTTTTGCACTTCGAGCAAATTGCTATAAAAGAAAAAGAAATTTAAGAAATAAAACAAAATCAACTTTTCTAAAATTAATACTAACAACAACTAATGGTTTTCCATATAAAACATAACCGTTTGTATCATCTAAAGCAGTTTTGGCTTTTTCTTCATTCGGTAATGTCACAAATGCTTGTCCTTTCATGTGTCCTACTTTCATTAATACAATATCAAACCTAAGAAAAACAATAAGATATTTAAATACCGAATTATAAATAAGATATTTTCAAACTTCTACCTTAATTTTTCTTCTTCTGATTCGTCATTCACATAAAACCCAAATATCTTTTGTAAATCAGCTTCGCTTACTTGCTTAGCTAAATTTTTTATGTATAAACGAGAGGTCACTTGACCTGCAGTGTATTTCTTATATACAGGAAGTGAATTCATTTCTGAAAAATCAAAATTAAAATTAAAAATAAATAAATATTGATCAAAATTAATTTTATTTTCACCTTCTTTGGATATTTTATTTCTTTTTATCTCGTCGCGACTTATATAATCACTTTGGTTAGCAGAATTCACTTCATTTCCATCACTTTCAACTTTATCATTTTGTACATTAACTGGAGCAAACTGACCGAATCCACTTTCATTTATATCTTCATTTTCTTTTTCTTGTTCTGCATTTTTTGCAATATTCTCTAAATTCAGTTTGAATTCGATTTTCTTTGTTGCTTGGGAATCTTGTGTTTCAAAAACATTTTCCTTTTCGACGACAGTTGACTGTGAAGGTATCGTTTTAGTGAAGGAATTTAACATATCTTGTATTTTAAATTTTTTCATGTTTTGTTTCCTCATTTTCGATCTTTTTACAGCAAAATTCGACGTTTTGCTCAATTCATCATCGCTTTCCAATTCCGATTCACTCGAGTTATTTTTTTTATTATCCTAAATAAATGATAAAAAACATTGTAATCATTTCTTATTACTTTTACATTGAGTTACAATTACCAATGGCGGACTAGGTGTTTCTTCTCCAAAAGGAGCAGGTAAATTAAGTTTATTCATAAGATGCAACACTTGTGTATAAAATTTTGGCACTGAAATGAGTGCGTGAACAATATTTGTAAGTATTGTTTCTGTTGGTTTTGGATACGAGTAGCGTAATTTTGGATTAATTGGATAATTCAATCTGAATATAATAAAATTAAGAAATTAAGAAATATATTATATTAAGTTTTTAACTCACAAACGTAATAAACGGACCCAAATAACATAGATAAACTGTTCATGTTCCGTTGCATTGCTTCAACTTGTTTTTGAAAATCTGAGGTTTTTGATTTTACCGATTCATTTTCAGTTGCTGTTGTCGTTAAATTAGGTCTGATAATAAAAAAATCGATTTATTTAACATACGGAATGTTGAAATAAAAATATTTGATACTTTTTAAATCCACCTAAATGAGGAAAATAACGATTTTGTTGTTGTATTGCAAACTGTACTATCAAACGATTTCCTAAAACATCAAGTTGATGCAGTCTCGTTAATGCCTAAGCAGAGAAAAATAAAATAAAAATAAGTAGTAAATAGCAATATGCAGTAAACAAAAGTATTACTTCTTGTGCAGCTTCTTCAGACTTAAAAATAGCAAAAGCCGAATTTTTCTAAAGTGTTAAAATAAAGTTAAAAAAAAAAACAAATTTAATGTTGACTTTCTATTACCATTCGTCCCGTTTCAGGCATACAACGAACAGAAGCCGCACCAAAATGTTTTAATAAATCTTCTTTTTCCTCTTGTGTGAGTTCAGTAGGAAGACATCGGATAAATAAAGTGTCATTTACTGTAGCCATTTTAATTTTAACTTCAAATTAAAATCAAAATTACGCACAGTTATGAACGAAAAACACTTGACACAGATCAGTTGCGTATTGATACCACAAGAGTCTCTACTGTCGTTTAACATAAGTCTAATTCCAGTTTATATGTGAATATTAAGATGACGTCACTACCGAAGGAATAGTAATAATAGCTTAATCGTATGCAATGAATATTGTTTTACTTTTTTTTATTTTTAATAGTCATACACAAAAATTAAATTTATTTATATAAACAAACAATTAATTTGATTTTATTCTATTGTAAATATTTTTGTGCTGATTAATTAATAGTTTGTCAAGAGATGTCAGCACTATGATACCAACGTAAACACAGTGGAAGAGGAGGTGTTGCTGTGGAGCAAAGGTAACAACACATGGCTATCATGATATTGCGGTGCTTGGTTCAATCTGGTTACATTAATACGACATTATAAACAAAAAATGGCAAGTAAATATTTAAACTTTAATATAAAAATACATATTTGACAACTTGATTTTTTTTATAGACATGATATAAAATGAAAGCAAACGAGCGGGAAAATGAGGGGAAGAAATATACAGAAAATATCCATTTTTTCGGTTTTAAAATAAATAAATTTTCTACAACAGTTCAGTTTTTTATTATATCAATTGGCATTTTTGCCTTTTATTTGGTATACGGATATCTACAGGTATTGTACACAATAAATTTTATGATCTGATATTAGAAATGTAATTTTATTTTTTTTTAAATGTAGGAATTAATATTTCGTTTGCCAGGTTTCAAACCTTATGGATGGTACTTGACATTAATACAATTTGCTATATACAGCATTTTAGGAAAAATTGAAATACTTTTAAAGCATAATTTTAAACGCAGGTATAAATATGATTTGAAATTTTAAAATTGTGTTGAAAATAATATTCGAATTTATTTATTAATTTATTTTTTTATAGCATTCCTCTGAGTACATATTTATTTCTGGCTATTTTAACATTATGTACAATGTGTTTTTCGAATTGGTCAGTCGGCTACATCAATTATCCAACTCAAGTTGTTTTTAAATGTTGTAAATTAATTCCAGTCATGATAGGAAGTGTTTTAATTCAAGGTATATAAATAAAACGGAATAAATTTAATCTTGAATTTTATATTTACAAATTTTTTTATTTTTATTTTTATTTTTAAGGTAAAAATTATGGTGCATTAGATTTACTAGCTGCTGTCCTCATGAGTATTGGGTTAATTTTTTTTACTTTGGCTGATAGCAAAATTTCGCCCAATTTTGATGTTACAGGTCGTACATTTATAATACAGTAGAACGTCGATCATCGGAACATTGGTTAAGCAAATAATTGATCATCTGAACAACGAGCACATCTACAATCCCATGTATAACGATTATACGAACAAATTGGTTTATGAACGTGTATTTTGCTCAATTATTTCTGATAGTCGATGTTCTACTGTAAATGTATTTGGTATTTAAAATTTACGTTTATGTGTGGTTTTTAGGTGTAGTAATGATTTGCATTGCATTAAAAGCAGATGCTATTATTGGTAATGTCCAAGAAAAAGCAATGAAATCACATCAAGCTTCCAATGTCGAAGTGGTATTTTATTCGTATTCAATTGGGTTTGTGTATCTGTTTGTTGGTTGTTTACTTTTCGGAAATTTAGTACCAGCCTTTATGTTTTGTGCATCGGTAAAATTTTTTGATAACTACTCAGATTTTACTCAAAAACTTAGAATTTTAATAATTTTTTAGCATCCTGTAGAAACATATGGTTACGGATCAATTTTTTCAATAACTGGATATTTTGGAATTCAATTAGTATTAAGTTTAATCAGACTTTCCGGCGCATTTGTTGCAGTAACAGGTAAAAAAATACTAATAAAACTTATTTTTATATTTTGTTAACAATAATGTTTTATTTTTCCAGTTACAACGCTTAGAAAAGCTTTATCCATCGTGCTCTCGTTCCTTCTCTTTAGCAAACCGTTTACTTTACAGTTGAGAATAAATATTTTGTATTTCTTTTTTATTTTTATAATAAATTGTATTTATATATTCTTAGATATGCTTGGGCTGGATCCCTGGTTATCCTAGGAATTTATTTGAACTTTTACAGTAAAAATCGACCAACGTTTCATATTCAAAAAATTCTCCAATTGATGTTTTCCTTCATTACCAAACCAACGAAACGTAAAAATAAGTCAACTATTGAAGTTTAAAAATTATAATAGTCAAATTTATTAAGTAATATTAACGTGATTTACATAATCTTGCATAATTGTTATAATAAACTCAAAGTGAATTAAAATTTAAAAATATTTTTGAAGTGACTCTCCTAAAGTTGATTCCATTGCCGCAATAACAGTTTGGCATTTCTGTTCTACTTCTGTTGATTCATCTTAAATAGTAAATAAAGTATTAATAAATCGGACGAAACACAAAATTATCAAAGTTTTATATTACCTTCCATTAATTCAGCTAAGAACGGAATTGTCTCTGGCAACAAACTCAAATAATCTTTTTCAAGATGTCGGTTTAATTCATCCACACATTGTAAAGCTCCCAGACGAACTTTCGGTGAATTGTGTCTTGTTTTTAAAAGAATTTGATAATTAAGTGTCTTCCAATTTGCTTCGTCAGCTGTGGATTCTGCTAATTGACCAATACACGGCGCCAATAGTTTAGAAATTCTTTCTTCGTACGCTTCTTCTTCTATTTGATTTTCAATTTGATTCACAAGTGGATTGAGAAGAGTATCAAACCGTTCTTTGTTAACAAATCCTTCTTTATCATACAGGAAGCATTTATGTAGCGTTTGTAAAATAAAACTGATAAGTAAACAACACTTGGCTTCAGAGTCAAACATCAACTCTCCTTTGCTTGTATTATTTGCATCGAGAAGGAAAGCAGCATTTTGTATAAAATGTCCCGCAAATAAGAGGAAAAGCGATTTCAATTTATCCACAATTTTATCTGTTAAATGATAAAATGTGATGGAGCGTTCTTTCGGAGCTTCAGTTTGACTTGCCCAACTGAAAATCTAGATCAATATTTATCAAGTATTAATATTAAATACAATTTTTAAACTTGTTAAATTCACTAAGTAAATACCTTGTAAAAAAGTGGACGAAAACTTGACTCGGATAATTTCATTACCAATGCTAAGACCGGTTCAAATAACGATTCTTCCATCTTTGTTGCTTCCTCCTAAAAAAAGAAATTTGTTGTGATCAGTTTTAAAGAATAAAAAATATTGGTTTAAAGATCAAACTTACATCAGGATGAAGTGAGCGATAATCAAACGTATTTAAGAAAAATGCTTGTAAAGTTGTTGTATTTGATGCTCTTGTTTCTTTGTCCATAGTGACGATACATTCAGCCAAGATCGACATTAAAGATGACATTGCCTGATTCGATTCAACTAACAAATATTCATAGCAATTTGTGACTGCTGGTAATAATACACGGGTTGGAACCAGTGTTGCTATTTTGTGCCTAATTTGTATAAAATATTCAAATATTAGTATAGAATTCAATTATCTAAATAAAATTTTAATTGTAAAAAATTTAATTCAACCTTAATGCAACAAGTTTAGAATAAATGGCCGATTTTTGGTCGCAAATATCATTGCTTGAAATGATGCAAATCTAAATAAAATAAAATAATAAAATTAGATAACTAAATAAACATTTCTTTAAAAGATTAAAATTAAATACCTGCTGTATCATAGATGGTAAATACGGGCTGAGAAAATGAGATAAAATTTCCACAAGTCGAAGAACACTTGAAATGACACTCATCAATAACAATTCTTGACTAAAAAAATAAATAAATAAAACAATTAGATATTATTTCTTAAAATAAAACAATTCAGAAGTTACCTTAATAAACGTGAATGTGCAGAAAGAACTTCTACAACGGTAGGCATAAATTTATGCAACGAACTTATAGCGTATGCTCCAAGACAAGCACACACTTCTACCAGACATAACAAAGCACTTCCACAAATCAAATCGTGACCAATGTTCTGAATGAAAGTACGAGTAACAACTTCCATAATGTTGATAAATTGATCACTTTGTTGTGAGCCAAATACACGGCACAACATTTTCAAACTTAATAGTGCCACTTGTTGATTGGTTCGAGTAGCATCAGAATTGTCATCTTCAACTTGTCGTAAAAGTGGGTCGATTAAAACAGCAAGTGACAACACCTAAAAAAAATTTTTTTTTAAAAATGTTAATTAGTTGAAGTTATATAATAATAATGGTAATAATTTCTATTAATATATTCACGTACTTCACTCTCTTGTAAGGCATCAGGATGAAATTGGAGACGAGAATTAAGCAATTCCATTGCTTTTTTACGTACAATCGATAGCTTGCTATCCATTAAGCTAGAAACAACAGACACGAAAATGGATCCAGGAAGTAAAGCATTCACCTATTAAAATAATAAAAAAAAGTTAATAATCAAGGCTTTACATACATAAAACATTGTACAAACTTTATCTAAAACTGCGTAAGTGCGATGCAATAATGTTTCCCAAAATTTCAACATAGTTTTGGGCGAACTTGCTAATGATGACGCGACACGGTTTGAGAAATGCAGAACTTGTTCGAGTAAGACTTTGCACGCTGCTTCGAATTCCTTCGGTTGAGCTTCTCTCATCTCCGATATCTAAATTTAAAAAAATCAAACTTAAATCTTAAAAGAATTAAATCTAATATATATAATATACCTGCTCTATAAATAATTCACTTTTGACAACAGATGCCACAAAAGTAACACAGTTGTATTGGAAATGACGAAATTCTTTAGCTGAATGTACAGAAATATCGAAAATAACATCGCGAAATTTTGCTGATTTTATCATTCTTCTTCCCAATCTGTCATCTAAAATTAATATATATATTTTTAAAATCACATTAACATTTTCCTTTCAATCATGTTTAATTTAATCATATTAAATTACCTTTTTCAATAGGCATTTCTGCCAAACAAGTGAACAATTCCACACACGCTTTCATTTGCACAAACGGTGAATACGACGCTGCCAAAGCTAGAGCAAATTTTATTACTTCACCTTGAGCATCCTATAAAAGTAAAAATAATTTCAATTAATTCCAAATTCACATAAATCACATTCAAATATTCAATTTTACCTTATTCCGTAAATTCTTTACTTCATTTCCGGTACTTTCACGTCGGTGGTATGTTACTTCCAGTTGCAGAAGTAAGCCTAACATAGTTCCCAAAAATTCATCGGGATTTAATGAATCAAGCAACTGCGAGAATATTGCCCGTCTTCTATGTACAGGCATATCGGGAAAAGCATCAACAAAAATACGTTGCACGAGAAACACGGGATTATTTTGACCTGCATTTGTTTTGCGAGTCGCCAACATTGCAGGCACAACAGCTTTAGTTGTTCTAGCCATAATTTCAAAACTGTAATAATCATCTTGTCGCAACATATTCGTCCCCATGAAAGTGAAAATCGCCATTACGTTATGCAAAACACTTTCCTGTAATTTAACAAAACATAAGAGTTATTTTAAAATTTAAAATTAATAATAAAAATTTAGAAAATTACCGGAAACATATTCGCCATTAGAGATAGCAATACTAAAGCATCGTTATGAGTTTGTCTATCTTTCGATGCTCTTAGACATTTGACGACCAAATCAATGTTCACGTATCGCTCGTTAGTTGAATCCGGTGATAATTTCGAACAGCAATGATGAATGCATGTTAAAATCAATTGTTTTCTAAGTTCTACTGCACTTTGATCTTCGATTTCCAAGCAACGTTTAAGTAAATCGAATAAAAGTGGGATTATATCCGTTAGATTATTAATTTTCTTCTTCTTTTGTATCGTTTCTAAAACACAGCAAACGTATTTCCATTTCTCAATTTCGCTTTCTGACTGGTTTCCACTTTCTTGTAAAATAGATTCAACACGTCTTCTTTTCTTAACAGGTCGAATTGTAAGAGGAATAGTCGGTAGTCTGTTCAACAAATTACGGAAAACTGTTATAACGTGCACAGAATCCGATACAATTTTCTTCAAAATTTTATTAGTAACGTCAGTTAGGTCTGGATCTTCATTTGATGTTTTAAATTCGACTATTGTATCAAATAAAACTTGCTGATTGGATTTGGAGAAGGCATTAAAAAATTGCTTTGTTATTAATTTCAACACTGCAAATCGACACGATGTTTTCGTGTGAATAAATTCGTGTTTCGAATTAAGTGATAACTTGATGAGTTCTAAAATTATCTCCTGCTTTGGCGCTGATGAAACGACATCAGGAGAAAGTCGATTTAATACAAGTTCTACAATTTTTCCTTGGCTTTCATTAAGTAAATCGTTACTGATTAAACCTATTGCCAATTCACAAACTAACGATAAACTTTTCATTGATTCAGTATGACGTAGACATCGTAAAAGAGTGGCTATAATGAAATCTGATGCTCCATTTGATCCAATTATATCAAATAATAAATCGAGAATAGATTCATTATGCTTGCATACTTTCGACACAATACATGGAAGTTGTCTAAAACACAAAATAAATTATTTGATTATATCCCCGATTTAAAATAAAAATAAATAAAAACAATCTAAACTTACTCTAAATCCATTTCTAATTCTTCTCTATTTTTAACGAGTTTTGCAATGAGCGGTTTATATTTCAATTTGTTTACTGTTTCTCTTTTATGTATTTCCTCAAGACAGTCCAGTATTAGGAGTCGTAATGGATTAGGCGACTCAACTAAAGCAACTACAAGAAGTGCAATACCTATATTTTCAAAAATAAAATAAAATTAATAGTAATTTTTATAATATATATAAAAATTAAATAATATTGTTTCATTCATTACTTGGATTGCTTGTTTCATTTAAAAATTCCAATTTCGCGGTTTGAAAGAAATTTTTTGCAATGGATAAAGACCTCGCTTGAATAATTACTGAAATTCGTAAAAGTGATTCCGCTGCAGGTTGACAATGAGCTATCCATAAAACACTTAAAAATCGAACAAATAAATACGCTTCTTTGAAAGTAATGTTAATAAAATCAGCAAGTAAGCTTCGGAATAATTTTTGTTGTTCTGCTTGCTCTTCACAGATTGCTTGGTCAGTAAGAAGATTGAAAACGTCGATCATGAGATTCAGTAGTGGAATTGAATCCGCACATGTACTCCACCAAGACTTATCTATACAAAAATAAAATAAAATGTTTAAAATTCAAGTTTTTAAATAAACTTTTTCAAATATACCTTTTAATAAATCCGGTATATCAATTGTTTGAAGAACAACAGACAAACTATCAGTTATATGTCCCACTGGTAATCGATTATCATTAACAGTTTTTAGATAAGATGTCAAAATAGAAGTTGACTCGTCAGCCGGCACACATTGTAACTGAAATTAGTTAAATTAATTAAATACGATGAAAATAAAAACAACTATTTAAAATAATTACCATTCTTTTCAGTTTTAAACACTGAACACACAAATCAGTCAATAAACTCGACAAAGTAA
Organism: Geophilus carpophagus; assembly: GCA_034687075.1. NCBI lineage: Eukaryota > Metazoa > Arthropoda > Chilopoda > Geophilomorpha > Geophilidae > Geophilus > Geophilus carpophagus. Next base: position 9,632 of record JAQFZN010000502.1, read on the forward strand.
TCGATTCTTTCTTTGAATGTAACGGAATTAAATATTTCAAAAGTGAAATAATCATAAATCGTAATTGAAGTATCGATTTCGAACGAATATTACACTGATCAATTAATAAATGTATCTAAAAAATAAAAAAGTTGTATCATTTGCAGTAAACACTACATATTTAGTCTTACGAATTGGAATCTGGATTTGCTTTCCATGTTTATTAACTTCTGACCAACAAATTCAACCATTCTTTCAAAAAATTGCTGCAAATTATCATTGGCGAAATCTAATAAGTTAAATAAAATAAATTACAAAAACTATGTTTATGGTTAAAGTCTAATTAATCTCAAACCTGATATTCCAACTAAAAGTTTATGCGTTTTAAATAAATGAGATTTAATTACACGACAAGCCAGTTTTAATGATTGCACATTCGTTGGGAAAATGTAGGCAATAAGATACACGATTACTCTATCTAATTCTTCATCAGTCATATGTGAAACAAACTCCTTGCTGCACATGGCATCAAGAACCAATTGCAACAATTCGGCATATTCACTGGAAAAAATCAGAGAAGACCATTAAAATCCATATAAATCAACTAATTTACATCAAATTTTATTACCTTGGTTTTATTTTCAGCTTATGTTTATCCAAAACAACTTTCATTGCTTCAAATAAAGTCTGATTTGGAATGAAGTGATAGATAGTCTAATAAGAACAAACAATAAAAATAATTATTAAAAATTGTTTTAACGAAAATATAATATAACATTAATAATTACCTCAAATTCACGAAATATAGCCATTGGTATTTGGTAAAAGTCATCATGCAATCGAGCTTGTAATGCTTCAGTAACAAACTGGTCATTTTTCTCCTAAGGTAAACAAAAATAAGTAAATTAAAATTCATAATACAATAAATAAAAGAAAAAATTATGATTTAACGCACTTTATGATCTCGAATTCGTTGCAGTAATTTGTCTAGTGCTGCTTTTCTTCTACCTGGTTTTGGGTGATTTAAATTAAGGTATAATGAAGTTCCATACGATTTTGTGGAATGCTAAAAAATATTATTCGAATAAATTTTATGTAATTTTTTCTTAAATAAATAAATTACTTCTTGTTTGCCAACATTTATTGATGTTGTTAAAACTTTTTGAATGATATTTCGTTCCGACTCAGATGCTCTTTCTAAAAATTTTTCCAGCATTTCATCAAAAATATCAGGATACCTAAAAATATTTGAAATTTAAAATTTAATACAAGAAAATTATTTTTCTTCCAAAAACTCTTACTTCGTTTCAAACTGGCACAAAATCTGTGCTGTTACTTTCCTATCAATGCATCTATCCAAGTGAACTTCTATTGATTTCCTAAAAACGAATAAACAAACAAAATATAAATTAATAGAAAAATCGAATAACATAAAATAAAATATTAATTACGTAATAGTTGCTCGCACAACGTCGCCATCTAATTTCAAACTTCGAACGATCTTCTTAAACAATTTTAAAAAATTTTTCGATTTGTTATTATCCGTAATATTTTTAACTTTGGATAAATTTTTGTTTTTTAATGACGGGTTGTCTTTCATTAGATCAATGCAACCCAATAAAATTGGACGAATAAAAGGAGTTAGATAAAAATCCTCAACCAATTCGCATAAAGTTTCAACAAATTCACTCAATGATTGAAATCGAATCAAACATCTAAAAATAAACATTAAAAATTACTTTACAAATTCATAATCAAATCATTTTACTATTCATTTACTTTTGTGGAATTGTTTCATATTTTTGTGTTTGATAAAGCACAACTAAACACATAATGGCTTCGATAGAAACATCGCTCTTATTCATCTAAAAATTAAATTAAAAATATAATTAAATTTAAAAAAGTATAAGATAACAAAATTTAAAGAAAAATACGATAAATTTCATCAAAATAATTACTTTAACGACACTTTTAACTAGTGTTTCAAATAATCTTGATTTTATCACGTTTTTAACGGCCAATTGACTAATGAAAATTAAAGATGAGCACTGAATATCTGAAATCGAGCTGCTCAACCCACTTAAAATATATGGCAAAACAACTGTGAGCATTTCAGGTCTTCTATCTTTTTTACATTGTCTTATGAGCGATACAATCGTTGATGAATAAAATGAAGTGACAACTTGATATCTTTTTGCCTTTTCGTTTTCTCCTAACTATTAACAAAACAAATCATTAAATTAAAATTGAAATATAATTAGCAGTAATATTTTAAAAACAAATCATTATTACCTGCATGATTGGTTCCACAATGTCACAAATAAATTTCAAAAATCCAAAATTTCTTTCCGCATAATTTACAACTGCGGATTTGGCCAATGGAACACCACTTTTCTATGATATTTAAACCAATTGCATGTTAATATTTTATTTTCATTTATTATTCAGTTTTATTTTTAAGTATTACCTGCACATTTTCAAGCCATTGCCATTTAGAACTTTTGTTTCGTAAATTTATCATCTGAATTGCCCGAACAAATATATTAGTTCCATGAAATGGTAAAAAACAGCGCACTAAATCGTCCACATTATACAAATAAATATGATATCTATTAAAAAGAATAAAATTTGTGTAAATGCAGATTAAAATTAACATTTATTTGTACAAATGTAAATAATACCTGTAAACAAGCCATTCCAGGGCTTTATGAGCTGGTCTTAGTAAAACATACGGCGATAAACGGAATAAAAATTCAGAAATAACTTTATCTAATTTTTCATTCACTTCTACAGTTTGAACTGATCGCTCAAATGTCTGTGATGATTCGTCAAATAAACTTCGTTCAAATTGTTTAAATTCATCATCAATTAAAATTAGTTCTTCCAAACCATTTACACCTGAAAATCAATATTTTTCAATCAATTAAAGAGTGATTTTAATTATTATTTTAGTTTATTTTATTTACCTAAATAGTAAGCTGTTGAACGTTCAACATCGGCCGCCTCTTTTGGATCGTATAGAAAAGACACCCGAAACTTAGCCGAACGTTTTAGTTGTTGAGTTTGTGGCACAGAAAGACGCTTTAATTGTTGTGCTAATGTAGTTGCCATTTTTTCGATTTGAAATGTGCTTCTACATGTGCACGTGCTAGGCTTTGTCGGCCATGTGCCCCATGTACCTCATAGTTCCGTTGATCGCCGCTAGGATTGGTTAAACTTTTTAGATAAAGTTTGTTTTTTATTTTTTAATGTTATATTATGATACTACAACTACAATAATATATTTTTTTTCTTAAATTTGAAAATTTTATTTATTTTGTAAATTTATATTCAAGCCTATCAGGTGTCTTCCTGTATTGAGACCTTGATTGAGACGCCTCCTCCTTGGTGATTTTTCTCAGTTGGCAATCTGAATCTCGCTCGGACAGTTTAGATATAAAATTCAATTGATTATTAAAGGTAAAAAATTAGATTATAAATAATGATTTTAATTGAATTTTTTCAATTTCATGGAGTGGCACGAATTTGATAAACCGTTATTTCACAGATTAAACATGGCTCCAGCAAAACGAAAAGCGACCCGGGTAAATTCAAATGCGAAGAGAATTCGTCGGGTAGTTTCTACAGACAGTCAGTCAAATGGATCGCTCGAGGCTGACAGTCAAATGGGAGAAGTACGTTACTTTTTGATATCACTCAGTGTACTTAAAACTACCGTAATAAATATTAAACTTCCGTTTTAGATCGCGGCTGAAAGTGAAGCTGAAGTCGGCATCATAGAAGAAATTAGATTACGAAATTTCATGTGTCACACACGTCTTGATTTTAAATTCGGACCTAATGTAAATTTTATAGTAGGCAGGAATGGGAGTAAGATAGATATTTAGAGTGCAGTTTGTAAAAATATTATAATCAACTCTAATTTTAGGCGGGAAAAGTGCCATTTTGACAGGAATAGTTGTGGGATTAGGTGGCAAAGCAACTGCAACGAATCGTGGAACCACAATAAAACGTTTCATAAAAAATGGCAAAAAGTAGGCATATAATTAATATTAAAATTAAAATATATATATATTTTATACATTTTTAAAAATCTCAATTTTAGTTTTGCAGAGGTTAGTATAACCCTTCGTAATTGTGGTACTGACGCTTACAAACCTGAGGAGTATGGAAATAAGATAACAGTTACAAGAAGAATTAGTCCAGATGGTTCAAGTGTTTATAAATTACTTAGTGAAGATGGTAACTCACTTTTTTCTGTGTTTAAAATTTATTTATTGATAAAATTTACTCCTTAGGAAAACTTATTTCTAATAAACGAGAGGAACTCTTTCCGATTTTGGATCAATTCAATATACAAGTACAATATTTTAATTATAATTTATTAATTTATAAAAATTAAATCAAAATGAAACTTTTATAGGTTGATAATCCTGTTTCCATTTTGAATCAAGAAGTTAGTAGAAGTTTTTTACACGGAACAAGTGCACATGATAAATATAGGGTAATAAATTATAAAAAGAAGTAAACACAAAAATAAATAAATACAATTAATTCAATTATTTTTTGTTTGTTATAGTTTTTTTTGAAAGCGACTCAACTACAGCAAATGGATCGTGATTATAATTCTACTGATAATGATCGAAGACTAGCTAAAAATATAATGGAAACAAAACAAGCAGGATTGCCAAAAATAGAAAAAGAAGTTAATGATTGGCAAAAAAAATTTAAGTTTTTGGAATCGATGGATAATTACCGAGCACGACTTGAAGAAGTGAAAAATGAAGCTGTCTGGGCTCAAGTGGCTGAATATGAAGCTGTTAGTGAACGATATTATTTATACAAATCAAATTTCTTTATTCATTTATTAACTGTTTTCTTGTTTAGGCACGTGATGCTCAAATTGCACATCTCGCTAAAGAAAATAAAAGTAGACCTAAATATTTATCTAAAGTTGACGAAGCAAAGGTTTTTACATATTTTTATAAAAAAAATGTAAAGATGTTTTAATTTAAACTGATAATTTAGATTTTTTGTTATTAGGTTAAATTGAGTGAAAAGAAGGCAACTTATGATAAATGTAAAGAATCTTTAACTCGTATTACTGATACTTTAGATCATTTGAATCCTCAGAGAGAAGAGGAAAAATCACATTTGGATTCAGAAAAGCAAGCATTGCGTAAAATACAGGTATAAATAAAAATTTGATGGATTTTAATGAATATTTTGAAAAAAAAATCAATTTTTATTTTAGATTGAATTTCAAACTATAAAATCTGAAATTAGGGCTTTTGAAAGTGATAAGCAGACTATGCTTAATAGGATTGAGGACATTAGGAAGACGTAAGATTAATATATTGCAGTTAAATGATCACTTTACTAATTATTATATTTTTTCTTTTAGCTCCTTGCAACAGGATATTCAACAGGAAAGACAAATACGTCTTCAAGACATAAAGAGAAAAACTGAAAAGTTAGAGGAATTGAAAGCTCAGAGAGCAACAACTGATCATCACTACAATCAGTTGCATAATGCTGTGATAAAATATGAGGGAGATATTGATTTAAATACGTAATTTTTAATTTTGTTGATATTTTTTGTTTTGTAAATTAATTAATTAATTATTTGGTTTGATTTTTTTAATTAGGGACCGAAAGAATCAAATTCGATCTGAGCTTGACAGAAAGGACAAGGAATTAAGAAATTTAGAAGGATGCAAAAGTAATAACTTGCAAAAATATGGCCGCTGGGTCCCGGAATTAACTCGTAAAATTGAGACGGCGTATAAAAACAGACAGTTTAAGCAAAAACCATTTGGACCTTTGGGTAAAAAAAAATTGTTATTAATTTAATTATTTAAGTTAAATGTTAGTAATCCTATTTTTATACATAAACAGGTGCTTATGTTAACATTAAAGAACCAAAATGGGCTTTAGCTGTTGAAATTTGTTTCGGTAAAGTGCTGAGTAGTTTCATAACAGATAACCATGACGACGAACGCCTGTTGGAAAAGTTAATGAAAGAAACAATAGGCCGTGATAGAAGACCTGATATTACTGTCACTCGATACACGAATAGAGTATGTATTATTACTTTAAGTTTTAAAGTTTAATTGATACATCATTATCGGAATTAATTAGGAGATGTGTGTTCATAAAACCGATTTTTTAAAATCTATTCTATATATTTACAGTTACATGACGTATCACGCACTTGTGTTTCTTCCGAACGTCATCCGAACATTTTGGAAATGTTAGACGTCAAGGAAACCGCTGTAGCAAATTTTCTTATCGATCGAAGTGGAATTGAAAATATTTTGCTAATTGAAAGTAATGAAGAAGCTCGAACAGTAATGTCGAGAAATCCACCTAATAAATGTCGGATGGCTTATACCGTTGCTGGGGATAAAGTATTTCCCTCACCTGCTTATAGATATTATGCAGCGAGACCAAATAGACGAGCTCAGTTTTTACAAGGCAGTGTGACTGAATTAATGAGGTAAAATTTAGATGGTTTTTTTATTGTATGAAAAAATATACTATAGCTTTTTTTGTTTTTATTAATTAAGGAATATTAAAGATGAGATTTCGGTACTACAAGAACAGGTGAAAGAGAGCGATAATAAAATTCGAAGTGTGCGTATAGAACTTGATGAAAATAAGGAACAGTTGAGAATTGCTAACATTCGGTATAAAGGCCTACAAAAAGCCATAGCTAACTTGAACGCTGAAATTTTGGAATTAAATAATGTGGATGATCCTGAACCTGTTGATGTCACAACTTTGGTATGCACTTTTTATATAAAGAATTACAGTAGGTTTCGATTCAACCAGGACTAAATTTTTGGGTGAATAAATTTTAACGGTTTTCCGGTTAATCGAGACTACTGTATTTGTATTATGCGTTGAAAATATTAATATTCTGTGTTATTCAGGAACAAGAAATTAAACACATGGAAGCCGCTTTAATTGGACATCGAGAAAAATATGATCAATTAAAGGCTGATATAGATGAAAGGCAGCAAAAATTGGCAGAAAATGAAGAGTGTATGAAGGAATTAAACGATAGAATTAAAAAGATTTTAACTGAGAAAAGCGATCCGTTAAAAGAAGCTTTAAATCGGGCTCAACAAGCGATTGCTTATGCGGAAGATGAAAATAAACATTATGAAAAATTACTTAAAGAACATGATAAAAGAGTGGAACAGTCCGAAAAGAAAGTTGAAGAGATAGAAAAATTAGTCAAAGTTTGTAAAGAGTTGTGAACTTTTTAGTAAATGTATTAATGACTTTATTTTAGCAAAACACTCAAAAGGCGCTTCGTGTATGTCCTCGTGTTGAAACATCGAGAGATCCTGGAGAAATTGATAATGAAATTGAACAGATTCAAAATACATTGCACTCGAAAGAAAAAACGTTTGTGTTTATAATTAAATTCTATTTTATTAGTTATTTTATGAAGTGAAATTGGTTATTTTTGTAGTACTGGATCAAAAGAAGAAATAACACGACGGTATTATGATTCTAAAAAGAAATATGAAACCGTTAAAAAGAGTATAGATGACTTTAAAAGCTTTATTAAAGTAAGAATTTTAAAATTATCTAAATATTTAAATTTAAATTATTTTATTTCATTTTCAGACTTTGAGTGAATTATTGAAAGATCGTCGGGATAATTATGCAGCCTTCAGACAAGCAATTGCATGGCGTGTTAATTTTTTGTTTATTATGTCACTTAGACAACGTAATTATAATGGAAAATTAGAATTCGATCATGTCCGTGAAATTCTTTCGATTAAGGTATTTTATTATCAACGGGATTTTAGATTTTTGATTTTTAATTTTTATATTTTAAATCTGATTATATTTGAAGGCACAACCTGTACAAAATGTCGCAGAAATGAATAACGATGTGCGTGGTTTGTCCGGTGGAGAAAGATCATTTTCCACAATTTCCCTGATTTCTGCTATTTGGGATGCTATGGAAGCGCCTTTTCGAATATTAGATGAATATGATGTGTTCATGGATATGGTTACACGTCGTGTTAGTATGGATTTGTTACTAGAAACTGCGCTCAGCAAAACAACGTGTCAATATTGCTTTTTAACGCCATTGGACATCACCTCTTTTGATAAGGAAAAGTTTGATGTCAGTAAAATAAAAACTTTCAAAATGCCTGATCCTGATAGGGCTGGAACGTTACCGATTACTCAACGATCATCTTGGGATGATAATGAAGAGAATGTGGAAATGGAAGATTAAGTTTTTTTATTATGAAAATATATTAATCAGAATAATAGTTTTAATAATTGTAAAATCATTATATACTTGATTAAACATGTGTCAAACATTTTTGTAGTTAATTTGTAAATACTGAAGTCATTGAAAATATAAATTAGTAAACACGTTTTTTGCATGCTGTATGCAGTAGTTATAATCTGTTCTGTGACTGAAGTTTTGGTCATGACTAGTAAATGGTTGTCATGTTTTGGCCAGGGGATGCTGATATGTAAATTTTGCTCTCATCGGGTAAAAATTAAGCTATGCTCCTAATGTCACCCAGGGGCTACAGTTGCTTCCCTCTATTGAAAACTGAACTCTAACATTATTTATGTTTTTATTTAATTGAATATTATTAGAATTTTTTTATGTATAAATTTCACTAATAAATGAAGTAACAAGGCCTTGGATATGAAAATATCTTTTATTTATTTTATTTTTGTTATTAAACAGTGGAAAAATTTAAAAAAATTGAATTAAAAGTTATTGAAAAATTTAAAAAAAATTGAAAAAATAGCTTAGAAAGAACACTTTCGAGTAAATAAAATTGCCATTACTGAATTTGATAAAATATACATGAAATATGTGATAAAATTTTCTAATAGAAAAGTAAACAAATTAATCATAACACATGTTCATTTCAGATTATTCATTATGTCAGCATATTATTCTTTCCTACACCTGAAAAAAATAGCCAGTTAGAATTCATATAGTTTATAAAAATTAAATTAAATAAACCTTCAGAAAAAATTCACTTTGCTGAGTTAGCAAATTTCCTGTTTTTCCTTTCTGCTGCCTTTCGTAAATGATTTTCTCTCAAGCACTTATTGAGATGTTGCATACGAATAAATGTTCTTGTACGGACATACATTTTTATTATCTTTGGATGGATGTTTGAAAATTTTGCTTCTAAGATGGAGCATAAAGTAGACATTACCCCATCACAGGTGGCAAGCTTAGATCTATGGAAACCTGTAAAAAACACATTCAGTTTCAAATGAAAAAATACAAACAATGTAGATTACCTGCAAAATTAACTTCAAATTGGCTAATGATGTCCATCCAGGCATCTGAAGGGGCTCTTAGTCCTCCCTTTGATAAAAATTGTATCCAGTCGCCCATGTTTTGATCTGCAATGGGCAACTGTCCAGTCGGAGTACCTAACGTGCTGTCAACATCACTGCAACAGAAAGCAATGTATCCAGCTAAATAGCGTAAAGCTTCATTGCTACAATCCACACTGCTTGCTATAATTTCATTATATAATACAGTAGCACTTTCATCAGGTTCTAGCACAATGTAGTTGCCATCATTTTCAAACTCGTCATGTTGAATAAGCTTGTCTGTAGAATTGTTGACTACATTTATAAACAGGTCATTGGTTATAAATGATGTCAGATCATCCTCCTCAACATTGGCAACTACAATTGATGTTAAACTTTCAGATGAACTGGTTGATTCTGCAAGTGAAGTGGTAGCATTGTGCTGCTCAGCTACAGAGGAAGATCTGGAGATGCACAATTCATCTGTATTTGATGTCAGAATGAGAATTCGAATGCGACTATAAACATCAGATGGTAACGGGTGATCATAGGCTGTACCGACAAAACGAATTCGTGAGAAAAAGTTTTCAAGGCAGTCCAGGTTTAAGCGTGCAGTCAAAATATATTTAATGTCATATGCTTGCATATCACAAAACAGTCCTCGTAAAGACTCAATACTTATTACAAATCCTTTCTGAAATGGTAGCAGAATTTTCCTAGTCCCTACGCGTAACTGATAAACTGCCTGTTTTAAATATTCAAGTTGTTTGTTTTGCTGCCCAAATTTCAAGCCAAATGCATACTGCCTTTTTGCTTCATCAATAGGAATATGGTTATTCATGATATTGAAACCATCATTTACAACTTCAAATAACTTTGCTGCATCAAAAGCAGAATTATCTAAAATGCGAAGGGCCTTTGCAGTCTGATCTGAAAATAGTTCAGCAGCAGTTCGCACATGCTGTCTGGCTTGACCAGTAACGTTGATGTGATGCTCACTGATATGAAAACCTTGATTCAGTAGCTTACGTATCATATCTTTAGTAACAATTGAACCATTCGATAGTTTGAATCCAGAATCAATGAAATAGTTCCGCAGTAATTTCAACAAATGTGGAACATCGTGAAAAACCCAAATCTTCCTAGTTTCAACAGCAGGATTATTGAAAAATGTTTTTGTCATGTTAACATTCATGTCGTTCCACAATTTTTGATTTTTTCCTCCCATATCATTAACAACCCCAACTACCATCAAACCAATGGCCTCAACAGCTTTCACAATTTCCCGTAGCAAGTCTGGTGTCATTGTTGCATCAAAGTCATAATAAATTGGCTGCTTCCAATTTTTCACCAAGCCTCTTACCATAACAATCTGCACATTGCTGTGGGGCCCTAATATTTTATCCATTGCTTGATTATAGCAGATTCGTGCATCAACATTCATATCATCAAAAGACAAAATGCACAACCTCTCTTGGACTTTGAAGCCAGAAGTTTTCTTCTCAATTAATGTTAATACTTCCCACAGAATTCCTGGCCTGCACCCAAAGCTTTTGGTCCATGTGCGAAGAGTGGTTAAGCTGGGAAAGGGGTAACCAATATTCCTTAAGTGGGAGTATGCTCTACGGGAAACTGACCGTACTGATAAGGCTGAGGCAATGTCCTCTGCAGTCCAATGTATGAGCTTTGCTTCTTTTTTTCTTGCTAAGGTTTTACACAGATCCATTGTGGCCATATGATGCAATTGTTCATTTTCTGTGTGGTCTGCCAGCCATTTCCTACACTTAACTGGTAATAGGCTGCCATCCCTATGCAGTTTTTTTGCACAAATTGCTGTTGAGGTGCAAGGTTTCCTAGATTCAGCAAGCAACTGTCTAATCACTGTATCCTGTTTTGCCAGCTTGGCTCTGTCACAGCATCTTCTCTTGTTGGCTCTTTTGGCATTGTTTTCAAGCAACTTAATTTTTCTTTTTAAATGTTTAATTTTCTCTAACATAGATTTTGTACATGAATCATTAATTGTATCAAAATCTGTGTTAGTGGCTTGGTCAAGTTGATGTTTTAGTGGTGAAATGGATCTTATTCTGACAAGTGCTGATTTTCGAATGTTCCTACGAACACACCTTTCTGCTCGTGGTGATGCTGTCACCTGTTCTGTCATTGCATCTCCAGCGAACAAGTTATGTGCACAATGTTCTGTCCCTTCTTTTCCTAGTTTAATGGTTGGAACTGCTTCTTTCTTCAATTTTTTGCGTGGTGTTATTTGTAATAGCTCATTTCGCAAATCACGTTCGTAATCTATTGGACGAAAATGAACAGAACAAATGTTTGTATTTGCAGCATTAAACTTGTCTGCTCGTTTGCAACTGTGCACCCATTTCGCTCTGATCTGTGGATCCTTTGGGAAGCTATAGTACGATATATTGTCCCCTCCTCGATTTTTGCATACAGCTACAGCACAGGTGTGATGATTTGGCATTCTTGATTATTATACTAAAGGAATAAAGTTTAAATAAGAATATATTTTTAAGCATAAGTAATGTTATTTAGTTACCTACAGGATCTAAAACAAAAATAAATTTATGGTCTCCTGGCTTCTGAGCAATCGTATGATTAAAGTAATTTTTCAAAATTGTAGTAGTGGGAGTCTGAAATCAAAATTATGTAATATTAGTAATACGAATGAGAATGAAAAAGTATTTTAAAATTTTTATAATTTTTATTTTTGTAATATAATATTTTGAACTCGTACCTTTGCATTGGAGGCATAGGAACATCTGGGACGTTTAAAATACAATGTAATCGTATATGTGATAAAGTTTTAAAAAACTAAATCATTTAATGCCTGTGGAACAACTTTAGCGAATTTCAGTGGACTTCAGCAGTAAATAAATAAAATACACCACTTAAATTGATACTAATAATCTGCAAATATAAAGTATAGTATTTAAATCAACTACTTATGTTTAATTTATTGGTTATATGTAGTTGCTACAACTTACATTTAAACTATTTTCCTTTCATCATTATTAGTAAATACTGGAACTGATCTTGCATGAATTGTATTTCTTTGAAGCTGAAAATTTTCATTTGCATCATTTGAATTAGTTTAATTACTTTCTTTTACGTTAAGCAAGTAAAACCACAGTTAAATTACCTATTTTTATTTCTTTATTTCCGTCCTAGACTTGGAGTAGAGGTACGAGGTAGCGTGGTAACTCCTGAGCGACATCTGTTGGTAAAAATAGTTTTTTTATGTAATAAAAATTACAATAACGCTCTTTTTAGTAACTTTAAAATTAGTATCATGGCAGCGACAAGTTTGAAACGCACTCTTTACGTTGGTAATTGTTGATTTTTGTTTTGTAAGATTATTGTTGAAAGGAAATATAATTTTATAAATAATTTTAAGGTGGTTTGCCGGAAGAAGTAGATGAAAAAATTTTACACGCCGCTTTTATACCTTTTGGTGATATCAGTGACATTCAAATTCCCCTCGACTACGAAACTCGTAAATCAAATTATTACAGTAATAGAAATATTAACTAATATTTATTGCAATTTTTGTTTTAGAAAAACATCGTGGATTTGCATTTATTGAATACGAACTTGCTGAAGATGCTGCAGCAGCAATTGATAATATGGTCAAGAAACAACGCTTTTATTTACTAAATTCAATAGAATTTTTAACCGAAATACTTTTTATTACCAACAGAATGATTCCGAACTATTCGGACGAACAATACGAGTAAATATTGCTAAACCAATGAGAATTAAAGAAGGATCTGTTAGACCAGTTTGGTCTGATGATGCCTGGTTGAAAGAGCATGCCGGTGAAACACTTAAAAAACCAGATGACAATGAGGGTGAAAATGAAGAGATTTCAGATGAAACAATATCTAAACAGAAATCTGAGGAGGTATTTCTAATTTTTATTATACTTACGCATCTAAATGAATAAAAAAAATACTGATTTTTATTCAGACAACGGAAGAAATGGAAAAAGCTGAATCTGTAAAGAAACCTCAAGTGTTCCTCGATATAAGGATTGGCAAAAGAAATGTTGGTCGTTTGATTATTCAATTGCGGGCTGATGTTGTGCCGTTGACTGTTGGTAATTTAGTTTATTTTGAAATTTGTATAGTTGAATTATTTTGATTTTTGTATTTTTTTGTTTATTAGAAAATTTCCGTTGTTTATGTACTCACGAAAAAGGATTTGGGTACAAAGATACAATTTTTCATCGAATTATTCCAAGATTTGTAAGTTTATTTACCGAAAAATATTTTTACTGTTTTTGTTACATTTATTGTTTGTTTTAATTTGATTTAGATGTGTCAAGGTGGTGATATAACGAATCATAACGGTTCAGGTGGCCGTTCAATTTATGGTAAAAAGTTTGCAGATGAGAATTTTATTTTGAAACATACAGGAACAGGTGATTAAAATTAAAAATAAATGATTAAAATTTATCTATTTTAACTGTTATCTTATTTTTGTTTTTGTTTTATTTTATGTAGGAGTTTTATCCATGGCGAACTCGGGCGCTAATACAAATAACTCACAGTTTTTTATCACAACAGAAAGAACAGATTGGTTTGTTTTATTTTTTTAATTTTTTTTATTTAAAAAAATTCGAAAAAAATTAACGTTTTGAAATTTTATAAATTTAGGTTAGATGGAAAACATGTTGTATTTGGACAAGTTATCGCTGGATTTGAAGTTATCAAAAAGATGGAGGTTTAAATGAAAATGAAATAACCAATTTAGTCTTATCAATTTAATAAATTTACTGTCATTTACAGGCATGTGGTAGTAAAGCAGGAACTCCAAGCGAAGTTGTCACAATTCACAATTGCGGAGAATTAGTGTAGAATTTTTATTATAATAAATTAGAGGTTTTGATATTGTATTTTATTTTTGTTTTAATGTGTTTTCTTTGATATTTTATCTGAAAAAAGAAATTAACAACATCCTTTATGTACACAAAGACTGATTGAATCATTTACAAATCGGTATCAGGTTATTTAGGAATAAGTCGTTATGAATGAAATATATAGCAATTTTCTGCCAAAAAATGATTTAATAACATCGATATTCATTTATTGTTCATCTAATTACAGCAATGAAAAACATTTATCACCAATCCGGTTACGTTTCATTTATCACCAGAAGGTGGCGCCATCTTTCAAAAATTTTTATTTACATTTAAACACGATATTTTAAAATTGAAACATATTTCCGTTAAAAGCACTTATAATGAATCAATTAATCAGAAAAAAATTGTAAAAAATAACTAATTATGTTAAGAAAATAATATGCAAATGTCAGTTAATTTGGATTTTAAAATTATATTTGAAAACGTGATAAAATTGGGGCGCAAACAAATTTACCCACAATGCTCCAGTAATTAAAAATGGCTCCCCTGTAATTAGCAGACGGCTTTGTTACTGACAAGAGACGGGATTTTTCTTTCGTAAGCAACAACTTGGGTCGAATTCATTCGTCTGTCTAATCTTGATGAAGAAGTGCACGTGAAACAACGGATTCCATGAAGGTAAATAAGAAAGAAAAAAGCAATGGGAAGAATATTCCCATTCGGGGGGTAGAGAAATGGCGATGAATTGAAAATGGGCTTTTGACATTAAAAGATGGAAAATTTTCATAACCAGTTTACAACATATAATCGCGTGCGGACAACTAGTTTTATAATTAACCACTACTTTTATCCATTTTAAACCAACTATATTTACGTAATCTGATTGGTTGGCGACATTTTTGCTGGGTTAGTGGGCAAAAAAAATTAGTAAACGAATCGAGCTCGAGATTTTTCGGGGCCGGTCGCATCTTCATATTTTTCAATTGATGAAAAAATATTCCTTTTTGCTTATCTTTTATTTAAATAACTTAATTGTAACTATTTTTAGACTGCTCGTAAGTTTACGAACCGGTGAAGTGCGTGAAAAGTTTCGAGTTTGAAAGTTTTTTTTCTTTTTTTTCCTCCTTTTTTTTTCTTTTTTCTGTTGGGATAGAAAAAAGTGTTTTTTTTTATGGAAGGTACCGTAAGTGTTTTTTTTTTATTTTTTGTTTGAGAAATCGTTTTATTTGTGTAGTGTGGTTATAAAGCATGGCGAATGGGATGAATTTGTGGTTAGAAATATTATTGTTGTATACTATTTGAAATTTTATTTTGTTTTTCGTTTTGAATTTTGAGTAGGTTTGTTTATTTCTGGTTTGACATGTTTAAGTAAATAAAGGTTTTTAAGCGAATATTTATGTTAAACGAATATTATGTTTGTTTATTTTTAAAGATTAATTTTTTATGTCAATTTTTTTGGGGTGTTTGTATGAAAAAATACTAAATTTGAATTGAGATTTAATATAGAAAAATATTTAAAATACTTTTCTAAACGAAAATTAATAATTACAATTTAGAATGAATAAATAATAGATTTTTTAAAGGAAAATTATTTATTCTGTTTTGATTGACTTAATCAAATGCAAGAAATATAAAGAATTTTAACTATATTTCACCTTTTTTCACACGAATCATGTTTTTTAATATTAAATAATTAAATATTATAATTTTGAATTCTAAATTATTATGTTTTATTATTATTATTCAATTTTTATTGCGATTTTTTATTTTATTTCTTAAAAAGAAAATATTTAAAAATTTAATAATTTTATTTGATTTTAATTTTTTGCTTTACAATTTTTATATCTTTAAAAGAAATAATTTGATTTTATGTTTTTTTCTTCCTGTTTTGGTAACCCTAGAATTTTTTAATATCTTTTTTTCTTTGCATTAATAGTCTCTCTCTCTCCCCTCTTTCAATAAATTTATCTAAAATTTAAAACCTTTAACCCTTATAGAATTTTTCCAGTATAATTTTTTAGCATTATTTTTTATTTCAAATTTGTGACCCATGAAATAATTTTTTTTAATCCTAAATTTTAAAATTGTAAATTTTTATATTTTTGAACTTATAATTATTTTATTGTAACTATATTTTCCTTTCAGCTCTTAAAAATGATTAAATTACAAATAATAAGCTTTTATTGATTTTTTTCCTTTTATGATTACATCCATGAACCCTGAAAAGTATGTTTTAATTATTAGCTTTTGAAATGTATTTTTTTAGTTTAACATTATAAACCTTTTAAAAATCAAATTTAGAGATGTTTATTATGCAGAAAAAAACTTTTCAAAACTATTTTTAATTTTTTTTTAAATTAATATTAAAAAAAATAAAATTTAAATTTTTAAATTTTTCAAACTTAAAAAATATAAGATAAAACAATAAAACCATAATAAATAATAAATATATTTTCTCTATATTTTACATAATAAAATTTCCATTTTTTAAAAAAAAATTTAAAAATTCTTTCAAAATTTCTTTCAAAATTTTCAAACTCATCTTTTAAATAAATAAATAAAAAAAATAAACACATCTCTTACTTCCTTCAAAAAAATTCACTAAATATTACGTAGCCCAAATTTATTAAATTTCCACCTAACCGACAAAAACAAGATAAATTATACAGCAATTCAAATTTTTTAACCCTAATTATAAAACCCAAAAATCCTCTTAAACAAACACAGGTTTCACTGAACTGCGAAATAAAATCTCAACAACAGTAGCTAATCCCACATTATTAAACTATAAAACTACAAATTAAATCCAAACAACATAAATAAATTATAATACTGTATATATAAAATAAAAAAGTTTAAAACTTAAAAAATGAGGTTATTCTTATTATCATCAACATTACCGTAACACAAGATTTAAAATTTTATATCATTTTATTTTTTTTTTATTTTTTTTAAAACAGTTTAATTTTTCATCATACAAATTTTTATTCCAATTCCATACCCTAAAGGTCTTCGTCCGCTAGAAAAAAAAAGATTATAGAGTAGCTTGTCTTAGTAAAGTAGGATAAGTCGGTGTGAGATTGAGGAAAATACGTTATAATTGAAAGTCACGTACCAACCAAACGTAAGAAAATGCTAATAATATTAAATATAAGTTGTAATATGTATATTATAGCTTAGAGCCGATTTTTGAAGAAAAAATTTGAATAAATTTTAAATTTTTTAAAAAAAAAAATTAAAAATTTGATTTTTTTGATTTTTTTATTAATTAAAAAAAATGTTAAAAGAACAAGGATCCTTTTGAGTGGATTTTTTGTGGGGATTGAATTTTTATGATAATTCTTAAAATATCACTGGAGATGTTTACATGGAATTTTAATTGCACTGATTAGGTTTGTAATTATTATTATTTTTAGTGTTTTATTTGGATTTTGAATGTTTGGATGAAATTATTTTGTTTTTCTGTAATTAAATAATTATGTATATGAAAATTTTATATGAGGATACTGTATAAATAGAAATATAGGTGAATTGTTTTTTTAATTGGGGTTTAGTAAGGAAATTGAAAAAGTGATTAATTTTTAAAAATATTCATTAAAAATTTAAAATAAAATTTAAGAATAAAATTGAAAAAAGTGGAAAATGAGGTTTTTTAATTTTTTTTTTAAACCGAATAATTTATTAACCACTTAAAAAGATTTTTTTAATTCTAAAATTAGAACTAACCTCGAAATTTATTTCCCACGGAAGTTTTAAAGTAATTAAAAAACATATATCTCCATTTTTTTAAATTTTAAATTTTTTAAATCTTTTTATTTATACAAATAGAAATCTTTCAATCTACCTTCTTTACAGTTTTAATCTCATCTTAGATCACATCATTAACTGGAGTATTACAACTTAACATTTATTATACATACTTCATAAACTTTTTATAGTTTTTCAGGTTAATGAATTTAAAAAAAAATAAAAATCTACAAAATTGAACAAAATTGTACAAAATTAAAAAAAAAATTATAAACAAAAATTGATCTGAAAAATCGAATTTATATTTTTTAATAAATTTAAATAAAATTTATGCAAACTATAAATTTAATGCAAAAAACTAAAAACTAACCAAAAACTTTACTAAATCCCAACACCAGAATTCGCAAAATAAATTCCAAATTCGATTTTACAAAGGAAAAATAAATAACAAATAAATAGATTAAACAAAAAAATAAATAATCAATATTTATATTCAAAAAATATCTATGAAATATTTTCCTTCTACTACTACCACAGCAATTTCCTACTGTAGAATGGTTTTACCATTGATAAAAGCACAATAAAGAGTCCATTTTATTTTTTATTTCATTTTTTTGACCTACCCACATGTAAAAATGGTATATTCTAATTTGATACTGAGGGGATGTATATCATACATAATAGTTTATAGTTTAATTATTTTTTAAATAATACATAAGATATAAATTATAAAAAATGAAAATTTTTTTTATTATTATTTATTCATCAATTTATTAATCAATTTATTTCAACAAAAAAAATAAAAAAAACAATAGTTAAATTCAAAATTAATATATTAAATGAGTTTTTCCTTCCGTATTTGGTGAAGAGTTAGTGAAGTAGGTTAATATTGGTCAATTTGTATTCGTTTGAATGTTAATTAGGTTGACTTTTATATGAGGAAAGAAAAAAATATAGCTTGGACTGGTTACATAATAAACCTTTACGTAACGTGTGAAATTTTATTTTATTTTTTTTTTTCAATTGTTTGTAAGAGGGGAGGATATAAATTATATTTTATGGTTGATTCGTGGTTATAAATGAGGGCAGTGTACTTTGAATTTTTCAATTTTT
>JAQFZN010000503.1:0-28629 GCA_034687075.1 Geophilus carpophagus
AAAAGTATTTACTGAAAAGTATTTTTTAAAACTATGCCGACTCACTCGAAAAAATCATTTCTTAATCTTTAAGAGAAATCTTTGTTAAACATTTCTTGCCACTTAAATTAATACCTTTAGATACAGCAGTAAATCGAAATATCCAAGAGCCAACTCAACACTGTGCAGAAAACGGAGCTTGCAATGTAATGAATTATGTACTTAGATTACCATAGCTCATAAATTAAATATCTTTTTGCAACATTTGCTGTAATTTATTATAGAAAACTATAACAACTTTGATTCAAAAAATAATTGAATTGTCTTCACATTATGAAAAGCAGGATATTATCTCGCACACCTTAATGCGCGAGAATGAGGTAAGCAGCTTAAGAATTGATACTCACCCGTCCTATCGAATGTGATCTCTTGACAATCATTCGGTGTCTCTACACTACACCTGAACACGGCTCCCCCTCGAGTCACGTTGGGTTGACGCGTATTGGCTTGCGGCGCTCCCACCAATAACCTGAAAATGGATCAACATGTAAAAAAGATGATACTTAATGGGAGGAAAAAAGTGAAATCAAATCATTTTCAATATAAAAAATGAATTTTCTGGTAAGCCTCAGGAGGAAATTCTTTTTTTTTTAGAATAAAAAGCGACGGAAGGAAACGAATCAATAATTTAAAGTGCATGTTCAGTAGATTTAGCCGTTTATTTTTTCTTTTGTAAAATCCAATAATCTTTAAACAATAGCACCAAAATAAACTTTTATCAAGACCTTGCATAACCATTGATTTTTGTTTCTTAAAGATATTTTACTTGACATTAGTAGTGTACACTGTGATCATGTTATCCACATCTCTATTACAGTCATTAGGCCTCTATTTAAACATTACTTCATTAATACTCTCATTTCTTGTTGAATTTGAGCAAACAAACATAGCATTTGGCATCCATTAACTGAATGTCAAACAAGCCTTTCGTGAAATTCGTGCTGTTAAGCGAATTGGTGTTTTTAAACTAATCATTTACATTGGAACTTGTCATTAAAGGTACAAAAATGTTAGAGATTAAAGTAAATGGAGAAAATTTTGTTACTGGATTGGATTTTGTAGCACATACCAAGCCCAGGTTCAATTATAAGACCTGAGGTAACATTATTTAGGGTTTTATGGATTATAATATTCCTGTTATTAATTGTTATTGAATTTTTGAAAATTTACATTGGGCTTATTCTTTATGCAACATTTTCTGAATGCGATTTTATAATCTCCCAACTGCAGAAGAAATAAAAAAAGAAACTTAACTAAAATCCATTACATGTTGCACTTGTTCTTTGAGACCCTTCATGTAATTTAGGATTTAAAAAAAAATCTCATCTCTTTACACCAAAAAACCCCAACTCCATAAAATTCGCTCGTGAAGTTTGGTTTAAGAGAGCAAGTTCAACTTATTTGTATTACAATATTGACCAGGAACAAACAGTTTACGCACATTTTTGCCTTTTAAGTAGAGCAAACGAGATTAAAATGGCACATTTCAGGTTTTACTCGGGTGATGAAAAGTAAATTGCGTTCTTGTTTGTGTGCTAAAGCACCTACTACTACATGCCTTTGTAATTCCCATAACATTCGCCTCTTAACTGATTTGCAATGCAACTGAGCTTATTTAAAAATTTTTACACGAAGATAATAAATTTTAAAAAGAAAAAAATATTTAATTTAAATAAATTTACATGATAATAGTTTCTCTTTTCTTTTGTTCTGAATATAATAAAGAAAGTTAGAACAATCTAATTTTTTAACAAAAAGAACAGTTTAACACTTTAGTTTGCGCTCAAAATTAAGTTGTAGAAGTAAACAAAAATTTCCTTCATCACAAAAAACGTGACTAATAGACGTCGAAGCGGTGCCAAATAAAAACAGCTCGATAATTGGAAGGAAGCCCGTCAAATATTGCTATGGAGTGACAGAAATAAAGCAAATAATACCGAAGAAAATATCAGATATGTAAAAATACCTTCCTCGAATATGTTTAACAACAAATCTCATTTAAAATTATAATTACATTTTAATATTTAAGAATATTCTATCAATTATTCTAGAATTTTCAGTAAATCTGTATATGAACGTTACTTATTTGTTTATCGCATTTTTACAAATCAAAGAAGAATGCTGAGTAATGGTCACCTGGGAGAAAGCAGACTTGTCAAAGAACTGCTGATCAAATTGTACCCACTCGAATAACTCGAGACTCGCCCACTTTCCCTTGGGATCCAACAGACCGGCACTAAGACAAAGAAAAAAAGAACTTTCCTGTAAAATGCAATCACAAATGTAATTTGATGTCGGCTTAACTTTACTACAAATTAAGGATTATACGACTGGCTTGAATGGACTGAAATTTAAGTTATTGACTTAGATGGATTTAAGTAAATTGGGGCATTAGGAAAGAAGTCATCCAGCGTTATGTTGTTGACGTTTCTGCATTTCAAAAGTTCAAACCTAATTGCTAATTTTATAAACTAACTAAACAGAACCCTGCATTTCTTTAGGTATTTTATGATACGTAGCAGTAATTAAAAAGCTTGAATGCTTTAAATTTGTTGCTAAAAATGATTTTTAAATACGTACAAAATCATCTTTTTGACAAGCTGTATTTTGGTTTTAGTTATCGCTATTTTTATTTTTAATTTATGTGTCCGCAGCATTTTCTAATTACGTAACTGCTCATCACTGTGACAATCACTACCGCCTGCATGATATGCAAAATAAACAATTTAGGTGGTTAAGTGACATCTTTGAAATCGAATTAAGATAATTTTAAAAGACTATAATAACATCAAAATGTTACATAAAACAAATAATATTATAAATTGTATTATTATTAACTATTTTTTACTATATGATAAGTGCTCATTGTTAATGAAAAAGTATTAAAATTTTATAATAATAATTCAATTTTTGTGAGCTCTTGACACTTTCAAGTGGTTAAGCAATAAAATGATTAATGCTTTTATTTTTGTGTAATTATTCATCTACAGTCAACTGAAGATATTTTAAAATAAAACTTTCATCATGATTGATTTTATTGAAAGAGAAAAATCAACATGAAAACCAGCACAATTTAATAAACTAATATTCAATAAAGGGAAATATTGATTCAAAGCAAATGTAAAAATAAATGTCAACAAAACTAATATTTAAATAAAAAAAGTAAAATTCTTAGAATTCTTTTCAAATGGCTGTCTTTGGTTTAAAATCAAGCCAAAAGACATGAATCAATAGTGCCTTTGAACTTTTCAAACACAAACCAAGCAATGGACAATCGTTTAGAAGAACCATTCTATATTGAATTCTTATTTGACATGTTACAGATTCCTGTGACATTTTAATGAAAAAATTTAATTTTCCTTCTGAAAATGAAAAAGTTTAACTTTAATATTTCAAACTAAATGTGATTAAAATCCAGTTCAATTTCTCTCTTTCTAAATCATTTAAAACATTTCAATAGAATTGTAATATTACTCCCTGATGTACCATGTCAAATTTACAACCATTAGATACCATTAGCACATTTTAAAAAAAATCAAAGAACTTAAACGACCAATATATTCTTATTACTCGAACATAAATCTTACAAATGTATTGGACTTGAACGGAAAATAGGCCAACATAAAATGAGAATTGTTCCTGGTGAAAACCTTTTCAATACATTAGTAGATTATTGGTCAGTGGCGCCCAGTGCCACTAAATATCGAAATGCTGTTCGCTCGGTCAAGTTATAGCCGACTATAAATCACTCGATACTGGGAGAAAAGTAAAACGAACGAGTTGACAGAAATGCACATGCTATTGAAGAAAGAAATGGAGGAAGGGAAACCGACCAGTGTAAATACTTGTATCATGTGTTTAGAAAGATATTTTATCGTTGTCAAATGCCAGACCTCCCTACTAACTGATACAACGACAGAAGCTTCTCCATTTCAAGTGGAATGTGTCTGTTTTTATGGTTGAATACACAGTCTTTTTGAAAAGAAAACATCGTTTAAAATTCCATGCATCTACCTTATTTCTTTTGAAAAACGCTATGTTTATATTAAAAAGAGAATTTTTTTATGATGTTAGTACCGATTATTGATGCTTTTATTGCACTCAATCAACAACAATTTTTCGCTGTTATGGCAACGGTAACTAATCGGGGCGTAAAAATGATATCACTCTAAAAAAACTCAAGTTACCTGGCAACAATTTTTTATCTAGTTGGAAGTAGAGCAAATAAGAATAAACAACTTATCTCTGTTAAAGTTAATTAAGTTATCCCGTCAAAAATTAATGATATTAATTTAACAAGTCATCAGCTAAGATTTCTCATCAAGTTTTTTGTGTGTTTGTTATAAAGCTAATATTTAAAGACGCTAGATGTTCATTAAAAATTTTACACAAATAAAAATAAAAATTAGCAAATTTAATATATTTTTTAAGTGAAGGAAGCAGGAATAACATAAAAGTATATTAAATTCTAATTTAAATTTCTAAATTAAATTCCGTTTAAAATATTCAATCAAAATTCAAATTTCACTGCATATTTAATTAATGAAACGTATTTTGAGTGTTATAAACCACCTTTTGTAAAAGACTTTTCACAATTCGTGTCTACATGTTCGCCTTTTTCGTTTTCTACTTTGGCTTTTACGGCCAAGGTTCTTGGCAATAATCCGCACGCCTGACCCTATAATGAAGAGCAAGCACTACGTGACTTTGGATGTTTTGGTCCATTTTTTTTGTTAAGGTGCAAAATTTTTCACAGATTCTGTTGCTATGGAAACACTGTCATCCAGTTTGATTGTTCTTAAGCTAGATTCTCTCTTACCACGTGTCACGTTCACATTTTTTTATTTTTATTGGACTTTTATTTGATCAGTCGGGGGGACATCGACAACTAGTCTGCGAGGCAAACCTAATGTGGCGCTCCACTTGGTCACGTCGTCAGACCATAACGAGTACAGCTCTATTTTATAATATTAAAAGTTCACCATGATTGTAGCAACAACAACACACGCATTGCCAGATTTGGAATTGACTGCACATATTTCAAACACAGCTATGTAACACTGTCATAAATACCAAAATAAACATTTTGAAAACACAATTAAGATAAACTGAATAATACCAAAAAAAAAATAGTGGATTGTTTACACGAACTCAAAGAAGCCGCTCTTTAATTGTGGGTCCTTGATCATTACACTAAAAATCTTCTTAAAAACAATTGATTTATTTAATAAAGCATCAACACAAAGATAAAGAATTACAAATACACTTGATAAAAGTATTTGAATCAAATCTTAAGTTATAAAATGCAAGAAATAAATGCCATTATAATTGCAAAAACAATAAATTCAGTGAAAATTCTGTCAAATCTTTGGTCAAACTAAAAGCTTTCCTGCATCGCTCAGCATTCAATTGCTGTACAACGAACCGTGTATCTGCCATTCACATTCCAGATCTGCACTCGTATCGCATCGCAATTGCCTTTTTGTGTAGCAAATTGCAATGACTTACTTGTTGGTTCTCATATTTCAGTCGCAACTGACAATTGCATAAGCAAGTGACTTGTAATATAAGACTTTGAACGTTTAGCGCTGTTTAAACACGAAGCAACGTATGTCACGACATCACTTAAACTTGTGCTTGTGTTTTCTTAATGCACTTTTGTCCCTCGCGACGCCCAATAATTCATAGCACTTTAGTGTCCTTGTTTCCCAATTTGATATTTCAACCCGTTTCAGAGGTGGCATCCTTGAATTACGTCATGCTCAAAGGGCGTTTTATTGCCCGTAACTTGTGCGTGCCACGAGTATGCACATGCATGCATATTCATTCAATGCACACGCAATAAATATTCGTGCAGTCATAGAGCGAGGCACCTGGAATTCGTTTTGCCTTCCTCTTACTGCCCTCTTAAGTGGTGTTTCCATGAAGCAAAAACAACCCCCTTCGTAGTCTTTGATGGAACTTACCCAATGGGAATCCAACTTGAGCAAACGGATATGGAAAGGGCCTTCATATCAAATCCAAAAACGAAAAAAAAACTCAAACGGCTTCACGTGTGCATATTAGGTCCCTTTCTACGTGTTCGATCGATTCGTGAACACCATTGAACTATTTTTTATTGGTCTCTTGTCCCAACTCAATGGAACAAAGTCGACATGTCAAATACATATGGCAAAGTCACAGCATCGTTTCCCCTGGGCATTTGTAGTATCAACTGAATCCAGCTGTGCAGCGAACTTGTACGAAAACACATGTTCCACATGCCTAACTTGCTACAACCCTCTGAAAAATTTCTTTTACAAATTGTCCGTGCGTTTCCTTATGAAAATTGTAAAAATAAAAAACTGTAATCTTATTAAACCATTCAAAGATTCGCTACATTCAATTTATTTTCAATTTAATTACATTAAATAACTATTTTTAATTAAATATTAATCTCGTTAAGCTGTTTGACTCAAATCATTTGAATATGCAAGTAAGAAAATGCTATTTTATCTATTTTCGAAATAACTTTAGCCACTGCAATTAGTTGCAGTGGCTAAAGTTATGCACGCGACATGTGTATTCGCGGAACTGATTACACTTATGTTCACACACAATATTTTTTTGCAACTTTAATTAGGGAATTAATGATGCACAGATGACAAATAGACATAAATTCGTCAATTATATTTTTTTTAACTTTGACTCATGTCTCTTTAATGCCAGATAAAATCCCAAAGCGTAAACCTCTTAGCGATCCAATCAAGTTAGTCTTAACTTATTTCATTTATTTGTTTATTAGAAGAAAAAAAATCAATACATCTTCTTTTACTCTGTTGTAATAAGTAAACCACAGGCAATCAAAATCGTAGTAGGCTCAGAAACCGGACACTGAAGGCCAGTCAGCGGAAGGAAGATACGTAAGGTAATGGTTTGGCTAGTTCTAAGAGCCTTACTTCCTCTGACCGGAAACAAGTCGTAAAAAAAAAAAAGAAATAAAAAGATTTGGTCGCTACTTAGTTACAAAAATGGTCAGAATTTTTTAATAAGATTATTTTAAAAACTAAGTTTATATTTTAAAACAAAAGCATTAAAGTTATGAGTTGAGTAAACAGTTTTGCTTGAGTTGTGAGTTGTGATGTCTCTCGTTTGTCATGGGAAAATATTGGCACAGAGCAAATACTTGTATGTGACTAAATGGATACAATGCAGGTCTATGTAACTGATTCTAAAACACTGTTCTTTGAAAGCAAATTTAATGTTGGAAAAGTTCCAAGAAATGTTTAATAAGTGCACACCAGTATTTAACTTGCACTTGTGAAATGACATGTTTACGCCAAAATTTTGATCGCTTTTTTTAATTTCAAATACTTTCACAGAATTTGTTTAGATAAACTATACGTAATTATTGTTAAAAAATATAAATTCGATTTTTAAAGCTAATATAAACCAAATGCGTGACCACCATGAAACGAATGCGATTTGAAACACCCTGAAATGAAGAAGACACCGCTTACTGGATGGCAAAGCGTACTTTCATCTGAGCCAATAGGACGTAAAGGGGTCGGCGTCCTCCAGTAGATCTGTGGAAAGGATTTAGGGTGTGCGGCGGCGCCAGGCAATTTCATCCGAGCTCGATGTTAATGGAGCGCATTGTGAAAAAATGGTGGAACTTGGATCTGCTTTCGTCAGTGACAGCACTCACAAAATGGAAGAATTATTGAATCTAACTAAGTGAAGCGACAAAAACCCAAACAGAACCTTCATCTATAAACTTAATTTTTAAATATTCGAAATTTTCTTATTTTTTTTGTTTACCTACTCAAAAATCTTCACCTTTTGGGTCCCTGTTTGTTTAAAATTTCGTAAATAAGATGTATCTGCAAAACGTCAGCCATTTAAAGTGGCTTTTTTCAGATTAGTGGTGACAGGAAAGACTAAAGTTAAGAGAAAAATTTCTCTTGAAAAGTATGGGTGGGCTATGGGAAGAGAAAGTGCAGCATGGGTGACTAGATAACACATTACAGAAGGGAGCTGCAACCCTTGGATGGGGCCATGGATACGTTTGACAAGTGATGAACTGTCTTGAAAAAAAGAATGGAAGTTTCCTTTTCTATTTACTTTTTCTTTTTACATTTTTCTCGATCAATAAATGCATATTCGCAATGAGCTTCTTATCTTTTGTACTCCATTTTCCTTTTTACATTAAAATTAACTGTCGCATAACTGATGTCAACAAATGAATAAAACATTGGTAAAATCAGCTTTCGAAGGAAGTTGTCAAACAGCCTCCAGCTTCAAATGCAAGTCGTAGTCTTGTTCGACTTTGAATTAATGAATCGTTCGAGCTTTAGATAAATTCAAAGGGAGAGAGAGAAACGTAACAAGTAATCAAATGCAAATTAATTATTACATTTTGACATGCATATTAAATTATTCATTACTTTCTTTTAATTTATTCATATTCACATTAAGAATAAAACAATTTCCTCAAGTACGGTAAACACGATTGCTTAGAAACCAGTAACGATTGAAAACGATGACATTCAGCAAATAAAATTAAATGCGCACATCAAAATAATATCACTTACATTACTGTGTTTTGTAATTACCATAATTATTCAAATTTATTCACGATTTAAACAAATTATTTTAAATAAAAAAAATTAAAAAAAAATTATTTTAAATGAAAATGCAAATTATGTTGCGTTAAAGCAAACGAACTAATTAAAAATCATGTTACTCCTTTTCTTAGATTAGTGGACAATTGTTAATTAAATTGTACTCACCAACTATTGCCTTTGTCTCTATGAAGAGCCACAGCAAAGCCAAACATGCCAGCGTCAGGCCGTTCGTGGACAATGAGGGTATTTGAGTCCACATTAAAGGCATGAGCTACGTTACTCAAGACGAAAAATATCCTGAGTATGGTTAAACCCGAAAGCCAGATGAAGATTTGATGGCGTAACCCATCGGGCCCCACCCCGAAAAAGGGCCGAGGCATCGCAGTTATTACACGCGGGGTTGAGAGCAGTTGACCGCGTGTCGCTGCGTCTTCATCCGCTCTTGTTGGGTCGTGTAATCCGCTGGTGAAAAAGTAGAAAGAGGAAGAAATCCAAATCGCATCTACTCAGCCGCACGCACACACTATACTGAGTCTCGCAAAGCAAAGAGTGGCAGGCAGTGAATTTTGGTAAAGTCCAATGCAGTACGCGGGAGGCGTTGGAAGGATGCTGCAATCTGGTGACACCAAATGGTTTTGCCAATGGCAAACTCATTTGTAATCAGCTACTTTCAGTTTATTCTACTGATTGCAATTGAAATTGCTGTTTATTCGTACATCATTCTTTATTGATTTTTTGTTTCACTTTTTAAAGGTTTTGTTCCATAATTTTCTACATAAAATTGAGGAAAAAAATGGAGTAAATTTAAGTTTGTGTTATAAATAAAGATGAAGGTTATTAAAATTAGTAATATATTCATTGAAATCAGTCATCTGTGTAATTGCAATAAATCATACTTTTGTTTTATTCATTTTATCAACAATTATGATTACATATACATTATGGCTCATGATTATGCATTATTATAAACAAACAACATTGTCATTTCATTAATATTCAGATCTAAGTGTAAAAACAGATTCAATAATTAACTATTTTGTTTACTATAAAGCAATTTTAATATAATCACAATTACTGCTTGCTGTAAGTGAGAAGTGTATTAAAAACAGCTTTCCAAGTAAATAAATATCATACACAAATATTATTCTTCACTTAGAAAATAGTTTCAGCCTGACGATAAAATAACAACATGGCCGCTTTACTATAGATGCATCATGCTTAGCCACTTGAACTCTTCTTCATCAAAGTAAGACTTAAAAGTTAAAACCAAAAATAAACTTTGCAAATGGCTTCTTTAAAAGATGCTCTCAGCTCCTTGCTTAGAGCGCAAATTCTCGAGGGAAGAAAGATCGAATAGGTCTTCTGGGTTCGCGGTTGCAAGCTCTGAGGAATTGTGAATAATTGAAGTCGCAAATAACAAAAGACAAAACAGCTTCTCTTTGCCCATTAGGTCGTAAAAATGCCGATAAAAGCGACTTTTATCAGGCAAGTTTGCATGAAAGTGGGAAATTGAAGTTAACAAGTGATGAAACATCAATAAAAAGATATTATCTTGATTTTTGCTCGGATAAAGTTGACGTGAAAAGAAAAGACGTGAAATGTTTTCATATATATGGCCAAAGCGATATTGTGATAAGGAAAAAACTATATTTACCGGAACCGAGCAAAGATTTACGAATGACGTTGCGTTAAGAGGAAAACTAAACCAAAGAAAATAGAAAAATAAAGACGTTCGATATCCAATGAAAAAATAAAGCCACGGGCAAAGACAAGCGGAAATGAGAGGCGCCATCAGACGTCGAGAGCACATGTCATTTTGATAAACAGTTTGATCACAAATTCTAATGAACTGGTTTATAACATTAATAAATATTATAAAAATAATTGCAGTGGGTGCAGCTGAAACAATGTCACTTGAAGTGTCAGTCTGAAGCTAAATTATAATATTAATACCGGAAATGAGAATTTAAAGTAAAACTTTTACTAAATTAAGATAATTATAAAATTAAACCTAATATTTAATTATTCACATCAACTAAATCAAATATCTTAAATTATGCATAAATTAATTGGTTATAATTTCCAAACATTCAAAAAGATCAACATTTAATAACAACTACAAACGAAATTTAATCTCTTCAGCTATGCTGGAATTATGTGTTCTACAGTTCTAAATATCCCAAGTCTTCGCGAAAAAGTTCAACTGAATTAACAAAACAGTTGACCAAAATTTGCATACTGCAGTCTTCATTTCACCTTGGGTCAAGTGATTCAGTATGGTCAAAGCATGGCACAGAGATTGGATAGAGCAAAATCTCCTGACTTTTCTCGCTTTGTGACAATACGAGGTTTTACCATCCACAGGAACCCCAGGAGGTCACCACAAAGTCACTTGTAAAACTGTGAAAAGGTTTTATATCTTTTGTGTAATAAAGACTTATCTTTGCTTTAAATTCCCAATAAATTTCCAATTTTTCTCCAGCTACATCTTTTTACAATACTCAATTTATAGCCAAAATTCTTTACATTGTGAACCAGCGACTCTTTTATGTTATTTATGACAGAAATATATTCTTAAATTCTCTTCTTTATGCGCGTTCTGAAATAATCTTAATTCCTACAAAGTGAAATAAGAAATTAGCATCATTTCAGCACTAGACCTTAGAGTAATAATAGTTATGAAAAGTGTTGTGTTTTAAAAACAAATTCAATTTTGTTGTTCTCGTATGTTGTTTTTATAAGCTCTAGACCATGTTTGATACGTCCAAATAAAATTTTTATGACGCCAAAACACGCTGTTATTGTCGCCACATGTTACTAAAGCCCAAAGTGACTCAAAAAAACTCTAAAAAGTTTATTTTTTTTCTTTTCTTGTATTTTTATATTTTTATTTCATAAAGAAATTTAACGACTTGGTATATTTAATAATATAGTTTCAATTCCAAATTTTCAATTTCCAATCTAATAAGACGAGCGCTTTTATTGTTTCAGTTATGATTTAATGCTCAAGTTTGGAATAAAAAGAAAAAATGTTTAATTTGGTCAAAAAATAAGAAACTTTGATAAAGCTTAAAACTCTGTATATGCACATCAATACAGACACGAAATAAATTGGAACTCATCTTCGGCTTGAATACAAAAAAAGAATTTGTAATGGAAGTAGAGAAAACACTGACTTGATTGATTCATGTTGTCATAAAAGCTTTTCCACGATATCAAAACCAGCGCAGTTGCCACTCGTAATATGCAAAGTAATTTTTTACTTGCGAAGTAAATTCTTGCTTTGCATTCACCGTTCATTCTATATTCCTCATGAAGAATACAATTTTTATTTATGTATTAAAAATAAAAAATTAAAAAAAATTGTCGCCATGTGGCTAACCTTAGAATTTTTCTACTCTTTTGTCATTAAAACTGCGCACTAAAACAAATGTGCAGCAAAGTAGTGATTAATTGCAGCTCATTAGTTCGTGCATTAACTCGTTTTTGAAGATGGCAAATGTAAAACTTAAACAAAACACTAAAATTAAATCTCTTGCATGAATTTGTTTTTAAATAAAAATATCTAAATTTTAAAATAAATTTTGACAGTTACATATTAGAAAAATCAGACTTGCATATGACTTATTTGTAATGTTTTGCATTTTAATAATCTGTCAAATCCAAAAACTGCAAAAAATAAAGATTAAATGAGAAATAAAAAACAACTGTCAGATTCTATCTCATGTCCTTTAAGATAATAGGGTTGGTGCGTATTTTTGCGGTTTTGCGTATTGATTTTTGTGGCGGTGCTGTTTAAGTAAACAAGACCAAAATCCTACTTTCCACGGTTAAAAGTGGCCGACAAATCATTTGTCTCTTGTGAGAGTATGGGTCTGCACTTCATCAACACAAGTTTGCTAAGTGTGTGTTACTTTGTGTTTATGCTGTCAATTCAACACTCATCTTGCACTTCTCATTCAAGCATAAACATAAAATTTAAAACACATTTTTAAGATTTAAAAAAAAAAATTATACTGTATATTAAAATGCTTAAAAAATGATATGACTTTAATTTATTGTATTTATTATTTGATTGAAAATAGCTAAAACAGTAATTTCTTCGGCTACATCGTATTACAAATAATTTAGGAAAAAGTAAAGAAAAAAAATCTTTAAAGTTAATAACTTCCACTGATTGATCAGTGGTCCAATAAGGCACGTATCTTTCAATCAACTTAATAGTGTTTCGGTATTGAAATTGATTAAAAAATAACAAATAATAAATTCAAGATGAATTAATTGTTTGCAATTGATTTAAAATGTTTGAGCTCATAGCAATGCCATAAAAACTCTCAATTACACTCTAAAAAACATTAAAAATTAAAAAATAAAAAGTAAACTTAATAATAAGTTCTAATATTGCAATTGCACGTCATTAAACAGTAAAAAATTAAAACCTAAGTACATATCTTGTTTTGCGCAATATGGATCCTCCTTTCCTCTTCTTATTTAACATTCAGCAAGGCACAATCATCTCTATAAAATTAAAAATTAACATAACAAAAACTTCCTGCAGTGATAAATCTGTTTGCACGATTTTCTTTCTTTTCCTTAAAAAATTTCTTACAATTCAAGGCACTTTTAGACATGATAAAATTCTAGTTCTCAAAATAAATAAGTCTTTGATCGCATTAAAAAAAGCCTATATCAAAATGTCTGTACAGATGATGGTGGCGATGACAAATTTTGGAAGACGAGTGATTGTCAATGCTTCGATTTCCTTTTCTTTTCGTATTAAAAAAAGAAAACATATGTCTAATGCCAATTACAATAACTCATCACCATTGACGAGTTTGCCATTTCGCTCTGGTTTGTTAAGTGGAAACCGCTCAACTTCATCAAGTGGACGTTTTCGATGAAAAAATCCCAACTAAAAAAATAATTAGATAAAAATAATTACGCTTAATTCACATAACGACATTAGAAAATCAAAATTATTTTTACCTTCCATAATAATATCACCAAAATTGAGAGGAGGAGGATCCCCATGCCCACTGCTGCAGCAATGATCCACCAAGGCACTTGTTTGCCACCGACGGCAATATCAGATGGATTAACTTCTGTTTCAATCTGATCAGAAATTTAATTAGTAACAAACACAATGCGAAAAACATGTTCGATAACTTACAACGTATACTTTGGGGTTTGACGTATGTGGTTGGACGGCATAGGGTAATGCTGTAACACGGGTAACAATTTTTGATGTGATTTTCAGCTCGTCGAAGCCTAACTGGAATAATTTTTTGTTTTAGCCAAATCAATCCTTATTTGTGTTATTTATGTTACACTTTTTTTTATTTAAAATTACCGTTTTTAAAGAACTTGTCCATAATCTGGACCTTATTTTAAAATAAGCATGATCTCCTCTTCCTAAAAATTGAGCAGTGCAAACAATTTGCGAGCAAAGAGTTGATCCGCACGACTACTAAAAATTTGTTTTGTGATGTTATTGTGTTGAAATAAATTAAAGAATACTTGAATTGCAAAATTTTCTCACCAGTTCTCTTTCAAAATTATCGTCAGATTCTCTTCTTCTTCTTTCTCTCACTTGATTATCAATAGACGAATTACCATTTTTAGCGTAGAAAAATTCGTCCAAATTCATTACACTGAATGAGGCTTGACCCAAAGTTGAAAACTTTTCAACCTTAATTTTTAAAATTTAATGTAATTATGAAACAGACAATTTATAAACAAAAAAAATCATATTGAAACTGAAATTTGTGTGTTGATTATTATTATTAGCAATTATTTTCACATTTTTAAATTTATAAATATTACTCTCTAAAATTAATTAAATATTATTAATAAAATAACTTTCAGGTTCAATCTGAATTTGCCCTTTATAGCACTCTTACAGTTAAATTTAACGAATTCACGTTAGATACGAATTCACATTTTCCTAAACTAGAAGTTTCAGGCTGTTCAAGTAAATAAAGAAGATTTTGTCCTGTTAAAGTATATGAGGGCCATAAAATATAAATTTGAGCTTCTACTACAGGACTAGGTCCACGATTAAACACCTGCGAAACAAAAACATATTTTATAAGATACCTTAACATTATAATATATGTAAAAAAAGTAAATAAATTACATCATAAAGATGAATAATCTCAGGTCCAATGTCAATTTCATGATTTTTAACAGCAGGAAGAGATATTGTTTTGTTATATAATACAACATTAGGAATAGAAATACTAAAAAAATCAATAATAAATTTAAAAAATATATAAAAACAAATATATTAAATTTTGTACCCAGAAACTATAAGATCAGCTTTGATTTCCACCGGAACTCGAATGAGCCACATATTATTATATTCTGTAGTAACATTCTCAGGATTTGTACTATATGAAACAAATTACATTTAATATAAAAAAATAAAAAAATTTGTAGAAATTGAAAAAAATTGTTTATTTGCTTTCGACCCTTTGAGCTTTACTGCAACGCATTGATATCCCCTTGTGCTTTACTGCACAACACAGTTGTCCCCTTGAGCTTTACTGCCTTACATTGAATTTACGCCAATTTAAAAAATTTGTTTTTTTAATAATTTCAAATAACCGTAAACATTTTTTCAAATCTCTGCTAATAATTTCTACATTTAAAAAACTTCATACCTGTTAACTTCCATTAGAAACTCGTATTCATTATTACTAGAATTTAAATGCTTGGGCAAGAGAAGAATCGTAAACGTCACCTATAGAAACAAAGCAAAAGAAAACTTTAATTGCCAAATATAATTTTTCTTCTCTTTTTATGTTCGCAATCATAAATTCTCCTTAACGAGTTGGCGACACTTGTAATGGAGCAGCAATTAAATAAACTTTATGCAGTTCAACAGTTTAAAATTTCATGAAAAATAATTAAAATTTTAAAGGTTATGTTATCAGCAATTAAAAATCTGCTCAATCTGACACACAAAACTTTTAAAGAATAAAATTAGTTAAAACTTGCAAGTTAAAACAAAAAAGAAATCCGATCGAAAACAACCAATGTCAAACTGAACTAATGAGTTTAATTTGCTAATTTGCTAATTTGCCTATGTCTCACCGTTTCCTTTGCTTTGAGTGGATTCCCCACGTCACATTGGTAGTTACTGGACGACAGGGAAATATTGGTGCAAGAAACAGGAACATCCTGCAAATTATTATAAAAAAAATAACAAAATTATAAAAATATCAGATAAATCCCTAATATTTCAATCTTAAACATCAAGTTGCAACTCATTGGGCAAATAGGAAAAATATAATTTAAACGCTATCGTAAACAAACCGTTGATCCTTGAATAACATTGATGTAATCAACTCCAGCTGGGATTTCTATATAGAAAGTTGTTTCAAATGCATCTTCTCCCGCATTAGTTATATTGATTTGTAGCTCAAGTCGATCTTCACTCCCCAAAACGTATGGTGTAGGTTTACTAACCCCAGAAAAGATATTAAAAAAGAAATTTAAAATTTAAATTTATATAATTTCCCTTGTAATTATTATTATTCAAATCAATTACATCGATCAAAAATAAACTTACGGTTCGCAGTTCAGAATCAAATCCGGAATGCAAACATTATCCTTCCCACAATTCTTTTGAATGCTGATCTGTAAAGTTAATTACAATTCCTTTTAAAGTAAGAAAGAAAAAAAAGAGATAAACTGACTTCTTTTTTCAAATTGGACTTGGCATTCTGATCAAGAATCGGTTTGAGTTCTTTCCTCTCAGGCCTACGATCTACAAGACTGTAATTCACTTCAACCATAATTGGAGTCAACTTATCTTGAACAGCACTCTAAAATGGACAAAAGGTTGAAATAAAAAAAAATAAAAATAACGAGTAAGTAGAAAGAAAAAGAAAAAAACTAACGAGAAACTTACCTTAATGTAAATAAAAATGCTTTGACAATAAATTGATTCCTTTTGGAGAATGGCAGTTGAATTTTGCACGTGATCTTGTTCACTTGTTAGGAAAAAAACGCGAGTTCCACTCGGTTTTAAAACATCCAATTTAGTAACAAATTCGAATTCTGTAAATCAAACATTTTTTTCAAGTATTGATCGCGGTTTTTATAAATTCACATTGATAAAAACCCTACCTAACTTAGGACTGACTCCCACACCCGAATATTCCAGACACGAGTGGATAACGACACATGATACTAGGGTTCCGTCCAAAAGACTACATCCTTTTTCATCTAGATTTATTTTTTCAGGGTTTACAGTCAGACTAGCTGACACTGACACTACAGGACGTGATCTGGTTTTATTTAATAGGATAAAAAATTAGTTAGATAAAAAAAAAATTGACTGAAAAAAAATTGGCATTTTTTAAATTTTTTTAAAAGAATTTAAAAAATTACAAATCAATATTTACTTAATAAGAGTTTATAGATTTAAAAAATGCCAATTTTCTTTGCAAAGATTTTTTATTAATTATTTTAATTAATTTCGTACTTGAATAACAAAGCTTTTTGTGAAGCATAAGCTCCTACTAATAGATCTAAAAAAAAAACAAAAAAAAATTTCATTAACATATTTCAAAATCAAAAAACTCAAAACCTTCCATAATGAAAAAACTAATATTAAATTACCCGGATATTCATTAATATCCAAATCTAATCCTCCAGATACAGAAAAGCCAAAAGTAGATAAAGTGGGATCTAAATCTTCAGCAAAGATTATCTAAAAAAAAAAAACAAATTGAATAAATTTTATATTCGTATACATAAACCAAATAATCCCTTAGAAAATGTTTGTTTACCTGAGTCGGTTTGACTCTAATTCCTTCTTTAGATCCATGAAATATATACACAGCTCCCTGCCCCTTTTTTCCTCCGTAGGGAGCACCAACGACAAGATCTAAGATCAAACAAATATTCCGAAATAATCAAATGCTCTTGTTGTGTTCTAATTTCTATTTCTAAAATGACACATCATCAACACATTTGTAAATAGCATGTTGTCAGTAATTTGCACAATTCTTTCCACGCTCTTGTTTTCTTAGTGAATTTGATCCTTTTGCTTCTGTGTTGCCAGCTCATTCAACCACTAATGAAGACATATTTACTAACTCTTCTCGAGCATATGCGTTAGCAACAAAATAATATTAGAAAAATAAACAAAATTAATGCGATACTAAATGTTGTGATTTCCACACTTCCATGGATACAGTACTTGTTAACAACTTAAACTTGAATAATAAAATGCATAAAGTACAAAAAATTTAATTTTAATATTAAAAATGACTTAATAAAAGCAAAATAATCGATTTTAAAAGTAAATACTTTTTACATTAAATTTGTTTTTCTGCAAAGTGGAAAAATTTCAAATGGCTGCTTACAACTTCAACGCAATAATCCAACCTATTTTTGCTATTTCCACAGCAACAACCCCAAAATGATAAAGAAAAACATTGGAATTACAAGATCTGCTATCATTGATTTATTGGTAATAATAACATTTAACCAAAAGATGGTTGTAGATAATTGATAATCACATCCCAAAATTGACATGACAAATCATGTATGTAATCTTATCAACCGACTTTTCAATAATTTTTAAATTTTCTACCAAATTATTTCAAGTAATGACGATTTTTTTATGACAGGTAGTTCGGCTTTAATGTTGGCGCCAGTTGGTACAAGTATCGTTCTTTCAAATATCGTCTGGGTTTGTTATCACCGAGTGCTTTTAACTACGCACACTGGACGCTGGCCAAAGAAAGGCGTTAAATGGGTGTGAAAAAAAAAACTCATGCTCTTATCGGACCACCAAAGAAAGCGTCATTAAACGCCCAAAAGAAAACGACTCCAACATCCCTACTTCTCAAGAAAAAGAAAAGTTTCACCACAGGATTTGAAACCATTTGAGCAAAGAACAAGTTGGCAATGTGTCGTGGACATAGCAAAAGCAGTCGACCTATCATCCTTTAATTGGTGGAATAAATTCAGTCTTACCTCCAAATCCATCGCGGTTGATGTCGCCGGCTGAGGTGAGCGACAAACCAAAACGAGCCCTCGAATCACGACCATCCAACAAATGGCGTTTCTTGAACTGGTGCTGTAACGAAAAGAAGCAATGTAAGACGACATAAAATCCAACTTGTGATCAGTCGACAAGAATCATCAAGTCAACCGAGTGGACAAGGCTAAGGAAACTATGGAACCATGGACCAGGCTTCAATTCACTGAATTTCCTCATGGGAACATAGCAATTCATTCATTAACTGCTCGTTGCTGATAGTTAATTACCCGTGAACTCACTGTGAGTATATAAAGTAGAGAAATGAGTGATCTGAATTCAACATGTTCAATTCACCTAACTTTTATTCATTTTTGTAAACAAATTTAAGAATTTATCAATTAATTTTATTGTCATTTGAATTTATGTAAAATTCGCATTAAATGATAATTAATTTTTAAACTCCCGTTAATTTATTTCAATATTTAACAGTATTTGATGGACCAGATCAAGTGACCTAACTTGGCAATTGTTGTATAGATTTCTACCTCACCGCACTTGTTGTGTTCATCTCCAATTTGACACTGTCATAAACCCTCTCTTTACCAATCTCCAGATAAATCCTATAATCCCCATGTTCAATAGTAACCTAAGTTGATTGTTTACCGTGATGTCTTGATAGATGACATACACACGACCAGTTTCGTAGCTGCCATCTTTGGTCCCGAGTTCCGAATAAAATGGAGCTCCTACTATGATGTCATCGAGTCCATCAGCGTTAATATCAACCACGCAAACAGAGTAACCGAAGTAAGAACCCATTTGCTCACCGGATATATTGTGTAGGTTCAACAATCTGGAGCCAAATATTACAACCTGAAACAAAAAAATATTTAAAATAAATCACAACTTTTAAAAAATATTTTCACCACTTTTTTTATTAAAACATTTTGCTAGTAATGAATAAACCGTCACCGAGACGTAATTGTTAATAAATTACCGTGCGTCTATTTTTTGCCACCGATCGTACCGTTAAAGAATGCTAACGGCCTAATTAATACGGTGACAAATCTCGTGTGGTGACAATTAACGAAACGCGACACTACGAAATGTAGCAAATTAATATTCTTTAGTAGCAAAAGATAACACAAATGAGTTTATATGAGGCACACATTTCAACGCTTTTAATGATCGCTCGCTAATTTACAACTGACGAAGTGACTCTTCTATTAATGCAATGTAATCAACGTTTTGCTTAAAACAAAATAGAAAAAAATTTAGCAGTGTTAAAATAAAACCAGCCAGTCTAAATTGAATGTGTAAATCTTTATTATTATTTCCATACATTTCGTGCCCTCTAACTCCTCGTAAATTGCAAAATTCTAACAAAAAACTTCCCCAAAATAAAAACACAAATGATACCATCGTTATAAAAATAAAAACAACTACACCACAGTAATTGGCATATCCTGTAACTGATTAGACAAACCTGCAGTCAAAGAATCAGTGATTGATGTGATTATATTAAATATTGTAAATACATTAAACAAATTCGCAGTAAAAAATTGTAGACACACAACAAATTTTTTGCTACCGTAAGGCGGGGTGAATGCGGCCCCAAGGGGTGAATGTGGCCACTTTTGATTTTTTTTAAAAGCATGTACACTTGCTGCAAATTTGTTTTTTAAAAATTTGAGTACGGGAAATTTTCATTAGGTATTTAGCTTCTATTTAAAAAAAAAACTGAATTAAAATTATGCTTTTTTTTAATGTGAAATAAATTTTTTTGTGTGTTAGTGCAGAGGAGTCAAAATTCATACCTTGGAAAAAGAGGTCTAGATAAAAAAATCTAGCAGTTATTTAAAGCCAATTTTTTAATGCAATACACTTTGATACTTTTTCTCTTTGTAAAAAAATCAATAGATCAAAATATTGCATTGATAGGATGCAGGACAGTTTTAAAGACAGTAGTAACATGTGGAGGTGATTGTTTATATTAACATTCAAGTGACCAAATAAAGAGAACTTACATTATTATAGTAATAATAACATAATAAAATTACTGGAGATGCTTGTACAAGCAAATAATTGTGGAGTTTTAAAAATTTACGAAATGAATTAATTTTGGTAGCAGTTTGATAACTCATTTAGTGATATGTGTAAGAAAAAGGTGGTATTTTTTTAAAAAATAAAATTTTTGCTCAAATTTAAATATTTTTTTTTTTAAATTGGATTTTATTTAAGTAAAATGGTTAAATAAAATTAACATAAGCAACTTTTGGCCAAATAAATCATTAAAAGATTTTTTTATACTGCGGCCATATTCACCCAAAGTTGTGGGTGAATGCAACCACCATATTTTTTACAAAAAAAATTGAGATATTTTATTAAAATATTATTTTTTTATCAATTGGAACTTGTTTATCTAAGTATGGGACATGTTTCTGCCAAGTCTCAAAGTCATAGCTTTTAAAATGAAGATTTTATTTAACTTTTTTAAAAAAATTTGGCTGCATTCACCCGCCTTACGGCACTCTACAGCTTCAGTTACCTATGTTTAGCCCAAGGTATCTTGCCACTCATGCCGTGTTCAGAAAACAGCTCGTGAGTGTTATTTTACAAACAATTAAAAATTAAATGCACTATGTACTGAATCTGTTCAATCTAATTACTGCCATACATGCATTATTAATGCTAAATTTGCCTCTAGAAAGAAAACTTTTCACTTTTCTAACCAGTTACCCCTAATTTTAAATTTAAATTTCGAAGAAACTTGGCTTCTACTGAGTAATTCACTGAAGATATCACCAGAGAAGAATACAAAAACTAGGGTACCCAAATATTAGGCGCATTTAAATTACAAATTAAACCAATTATTTAGTAAACCACTTTTCCAAATATTTTTTCATCTTAAATACTTTAATACGTTAAAACCCAGCTTTATTTTTCAGTTTTCACCAACTAGTGTCCACACCAGAATCTAAAAGACCAAAAAATTGGCCACTTACCAAAACAACTGACTTCACTTGTTTACCCCAAACGTCCCTTTTAATTCACGACTCACTGATGCTAAAACCTCAAACTTCCAACCAAGTAAAAAAAAAACTTCTTACTCTTAACTTTATTTTTTACGTACCTTTCCAGTAAGGTTGCTTCCTCTTGGCATTCCAATTACTACATCCAAGTCGCCATCACCCGAGAATTCACCAACAGCCGCCGAGTAACCTGTAGTTATTTAAATGTCTTACAAAGTGAAGATTGAAAGTTGATATAAAAGTAGGTAAAACGAGACAAAGACGAAGTAGGAATTGAAACTTGTGGCAAATTTATCTACGATTTTACTAGACCTTTGAGAACTGTTAAAGGAAAAGGTGATGCTCGAATCAAAAAACGAAATGAAACACACAAAAGAAACTATTTTGTTTTACTTTTTAGCAATGAATTCGTAGATCCAGCAAAGAAAGATGTAAGAAAAATAGTAAAGGAAGATTTTTTTTTACTCTTTTCTATTTTTTTGTCTTAGTAAAAATAAAAAAAGGAACAAAAGGGAGATGATAATTAAGTAGAAATGAATTAAAGATGGCGAGTCACACAAGAACTAAACTCATTAAAGGTCGTTGAGTTTCAAAGATCTGCATTTATTAAGACGTGTGAAAAATAAATATTTTAAAGAGAATGAAAGTAGACAGGTTATTAGTTCGAGGGTTAATAAAATATCCGAAAGAAATTAAGTTTAGATGTAACAAATGCAAGTGATAATCGAGTTCGATGGGATTGGCTAAATTTAATCAATTTTCAATTTTATTTCTTCTTGAGTAATTTAATAAACATTATATAAGAAAAAATTCAAACACTTACCTAAATATGTGTCATCATCAGTTGCAGGTGATTCTCTAGTCGCTATTAAATCATTTGTGGATAATAAATCCTGTGCAAAAACTTGACCTAAAATAAAATAATTAAATAAATAAATTAATTAATTTATCTTTAAAAATAAATCAACTTTATTTCTAAAAAAAAAAAATTCTTTAACCAACATATTTTCTTTCGTTTACACTATTTTTTTCCATTCCCCTCAATTTAATTTTATATCTCTCGCGGGTTTAGTTCACACATTCCCTTCATCGACATTTTTTTCCTGGACACTATAAAAATACAAAAAAAAATCCCTTCTTTACCAAAATAAAAAAACAAAAAACAAAGCAAAAAAAAGAAGAAAAAAAAACAACTCGTGGTCATGAAGCTATCAATTTGCAACTCACTACTAACAATTCGCAACGCAGGAATTTCAAAACGTTTTTCAGCCTGGGAGACGCAATTTCACACGCCATTACGACCAGAGCCCGATTTCCTTCCTTTTTCCCTTTCTTCCTCCCCCTCTCCTTTACTTTGCATAATGGAGTCGAAATTTCTCCTCGACCACGTAGGCAGTTCATCCACTTGCACAACTGTGCAAATCGTTCGCCATCTAAAAGATGGGAGAAACTTTTACACCAAAATCTCTCTTTTTCTACAAGTCGAGTAAAAGATGCGCCATTCAGATTTGGCCGCATTTAAAATG
Organism: Geophilus carpophagus; assembly: GCA_034687075.1. Lineage (NCBI taxonomy): Eukaryota > Metazoa > Arthropoda > Chilopoda > Geophilomorpha > Geophilidae > Geophilus > Geophilus carpophagus. The sequence goes on from JAQFZN010000503.1 coordinate 23,204, forward strand.
AAGGGCGTTTAAAAATGTGGCCAAATTTCCTCCTTTTGACACGGCTCGTAGAGCAGTGCCACCAAAAGGGAGGTGGACATGATTCCGCCTTTATCAGGATCCTCCAGTTGTTCAGTCCATGTCCGCTTGAGAAGCTCAAACTGCTGCAATTACATTCATTTGTGGTGAATCAGGAGGAGCAATTAGCACTTGGTTCAGCCGCAATGCAATTTCCACTTAAAAACTTTTCTCTTGCTCCAAACATTTTTTTATTTCATTTATCTAAAATCAATTTAGTTTATATAAAACCAAAAAAATATTATCAAATCATTATCGTATTAAATAGAATAAAAAAGAGAAAAGGTGTGAAGCATATATCGCTGAGATTTTTTTCTGTGTTTATCTCATTCTTTTATGACTCTTGTCCATATTTACGAGGCATCTGAAAATAGCCTGGGTGTGAGATTAGTCGTGCACTAAGCAAAGAACAATTCTATCTTTATAGTTGGGTCCGAGCAATCTATCAGCAGATAAAACTCGACGTGAACTTTATGACTGCGGTTCCATGTCACGTTGTTTCTCGCAGGACGTAATGAAATTCATTTGGTGCCCGTCTTTTCAACAACATAAGCTATTTATCGGGAATGGGCCCTTTCGCCGCGGCTCTTTCGCCGCGGCCCTTTTGCCGCGGCCGTTTCGCCCTGACCCCATTCGCCACGTAGGACAATTCGCCGCGGCCGTTTTGCCGCCGAAAATGGCCATTTCGCCGCGAAATGTAAATACAAATAAAATAAAAATAAATGAAATAAAACTAAATAAGATAAAAATAAATGAAATAAAACTAAATAAGATAAAAATAAATGAAATAAAACTAAATAAGATAAAAATAAATGAAATAAAACTAAATAAGATAAAAATAAATGAAATAAAACTAAATAAGATAAAAATAAATGAAATAAAACTAAATAAGATAAAAATAAATGAAATAAAACTAAATAAGATAAAAATAAATGAAATAAAACTAAATAAGATAAAAATAAATGAAATAAAACTAATTTTAAAAGTATTGATGGAGTAAACAGACTGCCATCATCCGTTTTATAAAACGGAAATAGAAATTATTTATCCCGCTTATTTGGCGGCCATTTTTTAGTCAAATCGAGTGATGGTTTGCTGTTGTAGTAGGAAATACTAAGCCAACATTATTCAAACAAATAAAATTCAAATTTTTTATATTTTTAAATAATTTTTTTGAAATTTTAAATTTCAAATTTTTTACATTTTTAAATAATTATTTTGAAATTTTAAATTTCAAATTTTTTACATTTTTAAATAATTATTTTGAAATTTTAAATTTCAAATTTTTTATATTTTTTAAAAATTTTTTGAAATTTTAAATTCCTAATTTTTTATCGCGTCGAAATGGTTCGAGGCGAAACGGCCGCGGCGAGAAGGCCATGCGGCAAAAAGGTTTGCGGCGAAATGGCTCGTGGCAATTTGTCCGTTGCGGCAAAACGGCCGCGGCGAATTGTCCTAGACCCAAAATATTGTGAATAATGGATTCAAATAAGTAGGATCATATAGATTATTTCATGGAAAACGATTTAAAAACAATTTGTTAGAAGAAAAGAAAAAGAAGAAAGCAAAAGCCACAAACCGTGTATGAAATTGTTGAAGAAAATGATAAAAATAAACAAAACATCATTATTAAGGACCTAAAAAAGATGGAAAATGCTTTGCACACGTTTATTGTTGAACAATGAATGTAATAATACCATTGTTGATATTGTTTGTGTTATGCTTAGTTACTATGTAAATAAAATTCATTCCTTTTCACTCCTTCATGTAGTCTACACCTACTTATAAGACCTCCTGTTCCAACATGGGTTATGGGCCCAGGAACTCAAAATTCTTTTTATGTTTATTTCACATATGAAAATATTTTTTTTTTCCCTTTTGGATTATATAATCAATATTATGTTTTAATATTTTAAGAAAATTATATATAAAAGGCAAGATTAAATATGTCAGATTCAAGGGTTCTGGATGTTACTTTTGTGCCTGCAGATAAGTTGGATGGAACAAATTATTTCGAATGGCGTTTTAGGATTCAAGTTTATTTAAAGGCAAGGAATCTTTGGTTTATTATTGAACAATCTGTTCCTATTAAATTAAGTACTGATACTGATCAACAATTTTAAGTAAGGTTGGAAGATTGGAATAAAAGGGATTTAGAAGTATTAAATTTAATTTTATCCTCAATTCATCGTTCACAATTCCAATTTGTCATAAATACAAAAACATCCAAAGAATTGTGGAATGTTTTAGAGAATAAATACCAGGGCCAAATTCAGGATTTAAAAGTCTGATTGAGGTCCGAATTAAGTTCTTTAAAGATGGTCACGTCAGAGAGTGTCTCAGTATACCTTGACCGTGCTACAAAGTTATACCAGAGAATGATTTCTGCTGGAATAGATATTAAAGAGTCAGAAGCATGTGTGTTTATATTACGAGGTGTTTTACCCTTGTTTTATCAGGTTGCAAGAAGCTTTGATGTTCTTAGCATCAGTACATTGAACTTTGAAGTTTTACAACAAGCGCTACTAGCCCAAGAACAACGAAATAATAGTCATATACAGAATTTAAATGTATTTGATGGATCAAATTTTTCTAATGCTTCTATGCAAGTTTCAACTCAACGTAGTCATGCATCTAACTGTTCAAAGTTTAACCAAGCATGCTTTATTTGTGGCCGATTGGGTCATCGAGCAGCAAATTGTTGGCAGGCACCACAACGTCAACAAAATACTTTCCAATGCCAATATAATAGTTTCCAGGGCCAACCTAAACAACAATTTCAATCACGGCGCCCACGGCGACTTTTTGGAAACCGAGGTGGATGTCATTATCCAACTTCTCAACTTGCCTCAGATAATTTTGATCCAAGTCAATCAACTTCAACCTCTAATTCTTATGATTTTGCTTTGAATGCATTATCTATTAATTTATGTACCGGCTCTATTGCAAATCTTAATCAGTATTTTACTGGTAAAGTTAATAATTTTAATTGGTTTTTAGATTCTGGTGCTACAACACATGTGTTGTAACCCAAAGTTATTTAAAGAATTGAATTATACTGATCATAAACAAATTGTTTTAGCAGATGGTAGAAGAGTAAAAGTTTGTGGTCATGGTAGTATTTTATTATGTTTTAGTTAATAACAAAAAACAAATTTTATTATTGAATGACGTACAATATGTTCCTTTACTTTCCAGTAATTTAATTTCTATTAGCAAAATGACATCTTTAGGGAACGTTGTGCAATTTTATGGTAATAATTGTTATGTTCTAAGCAAACAAAATGTTTAAGTGTTACATGCACGACAAATTAATGGATTGTTTGATTTGGCGCTATTTGATATGAGATTGGAAGTTTCACACCTGAATAATCAAATGGATATTAGAACTATGAAGTCTGAATTATTTTATGATAGGCCAATTAGTACTGAACTTTGGCATCAATGTTATAGTCATTTGAATTTCAGACATTTAAGAGACTTTAAAAACAAAAATATGGTCACCGGTTTACTTTTACCTGACCATGTATATTGGCCTAAATGTTCTATTTGCCTTCAGGGAAAACAAACTAGAAAACCTTTTCCAATAATAACTCATACAAATAGCACTTATCCTTTTCAATTTTTACATATTGATCTGTGTGGCCCAATGTCAATTGCATCCCTTGCTGGTTCCAAATATTTATTTATATAGTTGATGATTTTACACGTGTTATTTTTGTAGAATTTTTAAAATTTAAACATGAAGTAACTGATGTTTTTGAAAAATTTGTTATGTATAATAAAACACAATATGGTTATAAGTTAAAGATAGTTATAACTACATTTCGTATGGAAATGTTGTTACCTATGGATTGTCTAATCAATCTAACTTATTTCAGTAATTTCAAAGCTACTCGCTAGGAGTTGCTGATTGGGCTATATAAGCCCGCGACCTCGAGGGTAGGGCCAGTTGAATCTTTACGGCGCTGCCCCTGAAAAATACGCAAAAGCTTCACCGCATTGCGAGAACCTGGCATTAACTGTATTTTTGCCATTTCTAGGACGATTTCGACGGTTTCAACGATGGAAATCAGTCAGACGACTTGTCCTTGGTCCCTTATGACCATTCCAAGAGGAATAGGCCTGCACAACGCAGAATCCTAAACCCAGTCAGCAGCGAGGATGAAAGCAATTCTGAAATCGATTCAGGTGCGGACAACTCTAAGCCCTTCTTGACGAAGGAAACAGAGAAAGCACTGCTCAAGTCCTTTAAGGACAAGCAGTGCAAGAAATTGAAAGAGTATTCGAAACTCTTTCCTCGCCCAATTAACCAGCTGCCCTTTCTCAAAAAGCTCCGAATGGATCCCAACCTGAAGCGATGGTTGTTGGCCAACAAAATTAAATATCTTTGCCGATCGCGCGTCCAGAGGGGCCATCACCGACTCAGGTGACTGGCAACTCGCCCCCTCGGTTTTTCAAGACCTTCTCTGGAAATGGAGCCCTTTTGATACGGATCTGTTTGCCTCAGAAGTCAATTCACAACTCCCGAAATTTTTCAACCGTTTGCCGTGCTTGAATGCAAAGGCCTTCGATGCTTTGATACAAGACTGGGATTCGGAAAAGACACACTATGCTTTTCCCCCCTTCTGCCTAATATCGCCAACTCTGACCAAATTGCGACAGTCTGCCAATCCAACTAGAATAGTTTTAGTTGCCCCAATATGGCCAACTCAAGGATGGTTCCCAGTAAGTCCCAATGCCTTTAGAGTTTTCAAAATTAATTAAAACCCTTTTTCCATTTTGATTTAGTTATTGTGATTTTTAGCGACAGAGAACCCTGTCACTTTCCCCCGGCTTCCCCAGCTGTTGCTGAACAGCCAAGGGCACTCTCACTCCCTGCTCCTGTCAGGAGCACTAACCCTGGCCGCCTGGAGACTGTCTGCAGTGCCCTGCAAGCGGCAGGACTTTCAGACAGCACTTCAGGATGGCTGGAACGATCATGGAAGCCCAGGACCGCACGGCAGTATGATTACTGCTGGAAATCCTGGACCAGTTGGACAGCCACTCGAATGGTGGACCTTGTTCAACCAACTCTGAGCGAATTTGCATCTTTTCTTGTCTTTTTAGCCGACAAAGGACTCAGTGCCTCTGTTGCACAGACACTAACTTTTCTAGGCAAAGAAGACTTTGCTTGAAACCCCTTGATTTTGCGATTAATCAAGGGCATTATCGCAACTAAGCCGCAGAAACCTCGTTTCTCCTTTATTTGGCATGTTGGCACGGTGCTGCGATTTCTCGACAGCTTTGCCATTGTTAATAATAAGATAATGAACAATAATATTGTTTGTATAAGATGTATTATTGTGAGTTGCCATGATAACGAAATG
>JAQFZN010000504.1:0-28590 GCA_034687075.1 Geophilus carpophagus
GTTGCAAAATTTATTTAACCCATTCGAGTGCAACGTATTAAAAGTCAATGTTTATAACCAAGTAGCGAACTCTATTGTTAAGTTTGAGTGTAAGATAAGTGTGTAGTGTTTCCTATCTATGGCGCTGCAAACTACATTGAAATGTGGAGGGAACAAGGGGTCTGAAACAGTCTTATAATGTCAACTAAGATTTGTAAATTTTAATTTTTCAACTAAGATTTGTAAATTTTAATTTTTCAACTAAGATTTGTAAATTTTAATTCTTCAACTAAGATTTGTAAATTTTAATTTTTCAACTAAGATTTGTAAATTTTAATTTTTCAACTAAGATTTGTAAATTTTAATTTTTCAACTAAGATTTGTAAATTTTAATTTTTCAAATAAGATTTGTAAATTTTAATTTTTCAAATAAGATTTGAGATTAATTTGAGATTTATAAGATTTGTAGGATTTATTACAGATTTGTAACATTTATTACTGATTTTTGGAATTTAATAAAAATGTTGGGGATTTAATAAAGATTTTGGGGATTTAATAAAGATTTTGGGGATTTAATAAAGATTTTTGAGATTTAATAAAGATTTTTAAGATTTTTTTTATAGATTTGTGTGACCTATTTCAAATTATAATACATTGTACCCAATTAAAATAATTTGAATTATTTATTCTACTTAATAATTTAATTTTAATTTTGAAAAATCTTTTAAATTTTAAAATTATTGTTTTTACAGATAAGTAATTTTTTCAGATTTATACAGATCAGTAGAAATTTTTTTGATTTTTAAAGATTTAAGATTTTAAAATTTTAAGATTTGTAGGTCATTTTTAAAGATTTTTGTTGATTTCTGAAGCTCTCAACAACATTTTTAAGAATATCAAACCCTTTGGAAGGAAAAATCCCAAATTAATTTATTTTTAAAATTTTATTTTTGATTATTTTTTAATCTGTTTAATAAAAAAACTAAATAGCAATTACTTCTGTAATCAATCATCATGTTATTAAGCATTGGAAATCAAACTATCATATTTTCTTACTGTTTATATGTCACCAAACCAATCACATGCTGCTAAAATTATTCCACGTGCCTTGTCATGTTTTCTCTGTCTTCCTGAAGTCAGAACTACACAATAAAATAAATAAAATATTTACAAACATAAAATCTCGTAATTAAATTTTAATTTTATTTGAATAACAATTTTACAACTTATTTACAAATCTGCTTTATCTTTAATAAAGATGCAAACACATTTAACTGACATCAAAGTGATTTTAACAGTACTGGTACAAAAACAGTGAACAAATAATTTTTTGGTTATTTTTAATTTCAATTTCAAGTTCTTAATTACATTTTTAAAATACAAATTTCTTGTTTGTTATGTAATAAGGATATTGCTCTACACTTTACACACAAATGTACATTTTATTCACATTCATTGTGACTTGCTTACCAAATGACAACTTACCAATTGCAACATTACATCATCAAATGCTCATCACTTTCTCTGACTTTTAATTGGTCAATTAAATCAATGTAAATGACAGAAATAACTTGGTTAATATGATTCATATAAAAAGATTATGTCATACACGTGGTAAACACTTCATTTTCTTTTCTATGACCTATAATTTGAAAGGAGATTATATTTTTTAAGGAAAGAAAGTTAAAAAAATTGAACTTGGTTGGAATGACTCAACTCAAGTGAAAATTTGAAAAGCAAAAAATTAATTCACTCAATGTTTTCTTTTTGGCTTTGAAAAAAAGTCAAATTGCATTTATGTTACATAACATTAATAAGGTCAAGCTTTTTTAAAATTTAAATTCTGAATGAGGTTAGGAATAGTAAATATGCAAGTGTTGAGTATTATTTTTTAAATTGTTTGTATATCATTAGGAATTTAATACAAATAAATGATTTCAACTGAGAAAATAAACACTTTTTATTGGTAGCCAAACTTTAATTTCATAAAAAATTGCATTTTAGTTGATTTCAGGTGAAATAACCACAAATTACTGTGTTGCTACATCAGTAAGTCGGTCAGTTAACATCAGTTTAAACCAGTTTTACAAACCAAGGGTAAATTTTTTGAATGAGTAAAAAATAAATAATTAATGTTTTGTGTTTTGAAAGAGGAGGAAAATAGTAATGAGTTGAAGGAGGAGCTAGAAGCTGCTGTAAACTATCATGTCAAGGAATGGCACGTGATTTGGTATAAGACTTGTTAACCTATGGTTCACGTGGACAGTTCACAGCTCTTCTTCGAAAAAATGAAAAATTTTCCCTGGAGCAAAAGCACGAGACCAAAAGCCAACATCACAACTATTGCGTCATTTGATTCTCATAAATTAGCCCAAAACTATCATAAACAGTGACATAGTTAAAGCTTATATCTTCCCACTGTAGCTACATGCCTTAACTCTCGTTTCAGTCGTTTTAACAGTTTCAGTTTGTGAGATTAAGTCACTTCCTTTAAAAGTAAAACGAAAACGGACTCACGTTTTATAAAACGGGAAAAAACGAAGTTTTCCCGCTTAATTGGCGGCCATTATCGAGTTAGATCGAGCGAAGGTTTGCTGTAATAGTAGCAAATCGTAAGCCAACATTAATAAATAAATTTGGTTAAATAGCTTTAGACATGTTAAATTAGTAATATGTTTTATAATTTCGTTTTATCTAACGAATTTTAAACATGATGTAAACGGGAACGATTTGATGCTCAAATAAAGGATTAAAACGGTTAAAACGAAACTAAACCAGTTTGGAAATGTAGCTACTGTTATTTCACATTATGAATTAAATTGAATTAAATTATCCATGATTAAAAATAGAATATTTGCTGTAGTTGCAGTTTATTCTAAGCTTAATAATTCTTAGTGTGATTAAATTGAATGAAATAAAATAATATTTTGTTTTAAAAGTAATTTCTTAACTCTTGTTCAGATTTTATTCAGATTTTATTCAATTATGCATCATTTAGATAAAGAAAAAGCTTCTGAATTTGACAGTAAACAAGATATTTACTCTACATTTGATATGAATGTAAATAAAATTTATTTTTTCTCATAAAAATCTGAAATTATTAAAAACAATAAATTTATTTCAATTAACCTAAAAATAATATTAATTCAAAATTTAATTAAAAAAATAATTAAGATAAACTAATTTGTAATAATGCATCATAATGAGTATTTAGAAATTAGAAATAATTTGACAGAACTTAGTTTCTTAAATTTAACCCACTAAAAATTAAATAAAAAACCTTTAAACAGTTTTATTGATTAAAAATTCGAGATTGATGGCCTTGTTAGAGAAGTCAAGGCTGGGCAAGATGGTTTACAGTATCAGATCTTTGATTATACAGACGTAATTCCCTCTGGTTCAAGGTGGAGCAAACCAGTAGAGGAAGAGGATCTAACTAAGATGTTTAAACTAATGGAAAAATCTCTTTCAAGGCGGCATTAGCCTTGAAATTGAACTCTGCAACCTTTCTGTGTCAATGTCGAAAAGGTTAATAAACAGTAAAGAAAACTATGTTTCGTATCATTGGTTAATCATCTTGTTGTTTTTGCATTAAAAGATCAAAATCCGTTATGTTTTTTAAATGAAGATTTTTTATTTTTTTATTTATATTTTGTTTAATTATTAAATCATCAAATTTCTTTCAAATTGCGGGTTCGTTTCTAGGGGAAGTTCGTATCAATGAACTTGAAAGAAGTTTCAGGAAAGTGCAAGATTCGAGGATTTGTTCTGAATTATTAATAAGGATTTGGATTTAGAATTAAATTTGGTTTTGAAATAGGTTTTTCAAGTGTTTTTTTTTCACTTTTTGTTTCTTCTTTTGGTTAGGAATTTTGTACAGTTTTTCTTTCATTTTCTTCCCTACCCTGGGAATTTTTTTTTTCTTCTTAAGTGTGCTGGTGAAAAAATTAAGCCTCTAGGGATTAGGTAGAGAGGAAAGAGGATGATTTTTTTGAAGACACCACTGAACCAGTGAAAAAAAAATTGTAACTTTGGAAAATTTTGAATGAAAAAAGTTTAATTATTATTTTAAGATTTAAATATTATTTTGATGTGAGAATTTTATTGAGAAAATTGAGATTTATCATGTTTTAATTCAATCATTTTAATTGAATTACGAAAATGCAAAAATTTCACCTAATTAACAAAATCTGATAATTTAAAATTTCAATTACAAAATTTAGAAAATTAAAAACCTTATCACAAAATTCACAAAAATTAAGAAAAATTCACAAAAATTATAATTCAATCCCTTAAATTAAAAAAAAAAACATAAAAAAAAAATCTTAATTTTTAAAATAATTTTTATAATAATTTCATAATAAAAATAACAATAACCACAATAATCTCCACACAAATAAATAAAACAAATTATTATAAACTATTATTTCAACTTTTATCACAAAAAAAAAAATAAAACCCACTCACGAAAAACACCAAACCAAAACATAAAATATAAAATTCTATTCTAACAAATAAAAAAAAAACCAACAAAAACCCCACTTGCTTACCAATAATAACAACACAATTTCCCCCACCAAAAAAAGAGTAAAAAAAAAGGAGTGAGGGTAAAACCAGAAAAAAAAACAGGAATGTGCTTCTTCCCCTACCTGCCATAATCAAAAAAAAACTCAACTCAAATTCTTTCACCTCTTTTCAAATATATTCCACTAGAACAAAGCAAAAAAAACCCAAAAATCGGCAAAAATCCCCTAATTCAACATTCAGCTTATGCAAAACAAAAATAACAAGTCACAAAGTACATATTCTAGTACGGAAGCCAAGGTTAACAAGAAGCGAGACGAGCAGTCCCTCCCAGTCCCTCCCGGTCGCCCCTCCCTCGTTATTGATGCGACGTCATCATTGGGGTCAGTGGCAGGCAGGCGGGATCGTTTACATTCTTCTAGGACGTGATTACCATCCGCAATCACCACTCAGGACATCTATAAAAGTCGCCCCTCGAGCACCAGCTCTTCAGTTGTTCGTTCGCAACCTAACAAATACAATGATTGCATTTTGCACTCTCTTTTTACTCTCGTGCCCTTCATTTTTACGGGCCCACCCGCTAGATGATGCGCCCTCAGCGCACACGTCTTCGGGAATCCTGCACGGTGTTCGCGTGTCCACACCGCTCGGCTTCGTCGATCAATTCCTAGGCGTACCGTACGCCCAAGCACCGGTAGACGAATTACGGTTCAAGCCTCCCGAACCGTTGCAAGAAAACAGATGGAGAAAACACGTTGACGCAAACAACTACGCTGCATCGTGCATGCAACCGCCGCATTTGAAAGCTGCCATGTATCCTCAGATCAACCGAAACGAGTCGAAACATGCAATAAGCGAAGATTGTCTCTATTTAAACGTTTATATACCAACAGCGGCGAGAAAAGACGACGATAATCTGCCGATTCTTGTCTGGATCCCCGGCGAAGGTTTCAATTACGCGAGTTCGCGCCAATTCGATGGATCAACTCTGGCAAGTTTCGGCAAAGTCGTAGTAATCACTGTTAACTACCGGGTGTCGGCTTTTGGCTTTCTCAGCGTTGGTACTGACGATGCTCCTGGTAATGTCGGTATATGGGACAAAATCGCCGCTCTTAAATGGATCAAAGAAAACGCGGATGCGTTTCAGGGCGATGCGCAAAGAGTTACGTTGGCGGGAAGATTCACCGGGGCGATGAGCATCACAGCGTTGATTTCATCTCCGTTAGCGATGGACAACGGGTCGCCGTTGTTTCATCGAGCCATAATCCAGAGCGGGGTCGCTGACGGCGGAAATTGGATCTTCGATAGAAACCCAACGAAAGGCGCGAGGAAACTTGCGCGAAAAGTCGGCTGCAAATCGACCGAATCGAAAGAAAAGATGATCAAATGTCTTCGGAAAATCGACGCCCAAACCCTGAACGACGCTGCGGCTTATCTCCATTCGTGGCGACTCGTTACGAACGATAAGGTTCTACCTGTCGAACCGTTAAAGGCGATTCAGAGCGGGAAACATCTTCCCGTTCCTGTCATATTGGGCTACACGAACGACGAAGGCGCGATTTGCGTTTTGACGCAGAAGCTGATGAACAGTCCGTACTTTTCGCAGTTGGTCGACGACACCTTAGACCGGGACGCGTTCACCATATTGGCAAGAGGTTATTTCAACCAGTATCTCGCTGCCGACGAGGACGTGGAGCGGACGGTTGAAAACGCTGTGGAACAGTACGAGAAATCGAGCGGGTCGTGGCGAGACAGATACGTGAAGATGTGCGGCGATGTTTACGTGAAACATAAGATCAAGTCAATGGCCCAGCAGTTATCCATTCATGGAAGCAGAGTTTATCTCTACGAATTCGTTCATCGACCCGAGGAGTCGATTTATCCGGACTTTGTACGGGGAGCACACGGCGACGACATTCTCTTCACGTTCGGGCTCGTCCATCAGAGCCGAAGATCGACGACGGCTGAGAAGAGATTGAGTGACGAAATGATGAGCGCCTGGACGAATTTTGTGAAAAAAGGGTAAGATGGGATTGTGATTGATGTTTAGTGAGGGGAATGAGCGCTAATTTTTGTTTTGGTTTGTCTAGAGAGCCGAATTCGATGTTGGATGCCGAACAGGACTGGCCAGCTTATTCTGTTGTTGATAAGAAGTTTTGGGTGTTTTCTACTTTAAGTGGTGATAAAGTGAAGAGTATGAAAGAGGACAAAGTGAATTCAGAAACAAGTAATTTGGTTTCTTATTGAAATTGATTGCAATGTTTATCGATTTGTTTGATGTCATAATTTGGAAAGTATTCAGCCGTTTTGTTTATTTTTTGCCGTAAATTAAATAAGTACAAATGATTGTCAATGCAATTTTGTAAATATCAAATTTTAGTTCACTCGGTGGTGCTAATTATTTTCTCTGTAAATAGAAATCTCTTTTTTGTCTCTTTTTCTCTGATATTCATCAATATGAATTTAATGATTTTGTAAAATAAAGTTTTTCATAAATGATCACAATTTGTTGTGCGTGTTTAATTATTCGAAAAATGGTGAAAACATTTCGTTTGGCCACATTCGGGTCAATCAACTGTACTATGAACTATCGCTTTCAAGGTTATTCCAACTTTGAGAATTAGTAATTCAGTCACTTGCACATAAATCTCTCACTAATGAATATTAAATTTCGTTTTATGCTCATACATACAGTAAAAGAAACAAATAGATTAAATATATATATACGATATAAAAGTATCTTTATAGCTCTTTTATAGTTTTATAACGTGTAATCTAATCTAAACCTAACCGTGGCTTCGTCTTTATTTATCGAACTCATCTTGAATGCTATTTCGAGCTAAAAATGAAAGCAAACTCGATTAAATTTCAAAATGTGTGTTAGAAATTAATCCGTTACATCAAACCTAATTTTGAGAAACTAGGTTACACGCGATACACAATTTATTATCATACTTTCTTAGATATAAATGAAAGTTGTTTTCCCCTGAACTTGAGGCCATGTCAAACAGCATTTTTTTAATATATATCCAACTGAAATTGTGTTACAGCTTTAGGCATGAAAAATTGACAGAATTTGAAATTTTCAAATTAAAAAGAAATTGATTTCTTCTATTTCAAATAAGGAATTTGAAGGTGAAGTACTTTTTATATAAGGCTGAAATGTGCATAAAAAAATACAAATTTAACCAAATTAAAGCACAATTTGTATCATGTTTACTTTTCGTTTACAAATCAATTTCAAGGTTGTCAATCAATTTGAATTATTTATAAAATCAAATGATATAACTGTGAATTCTCTGTCTGATTTAATTTTCGAAATCAACATTCGCTTGATCGATAATTTAATGTCGAAATAGGTAATCCATTTCACAAAACAGGTGCGTTTTAAAACCATTTCTCGCTGCGACCCTGTCACAATGTCAGTTTAAGATTGAGGCCGCCATTAAAGTAAAGGCGAAGGTTGTTGAGGGAGAAATTGAGGTGAAGTCAATGCATCAGTTTGAGGACGTTTTATAAACTAGGAAAAGTGAAAGTGGTTTCCAAACTGACCCCATGACCATGGTAAAAAAAACCTACCTTAAATTGAGGTCACGTGGAAGAGATTCAGAGGAAAGGGAAGTCTTCCATTTCTGGGAACTTCAATTACCTTTCCTGGTAGCACTTACTTTCACAGAAAAAGATAAATAACGTAATAAAAGTGTCATTTAATTTTTAATTTTTTTTCTAAATCTCACATTGAGTATGCTTTATGGCTTGAGAAGATATAAAATGTAATTTTTTAAGTGAATTCATTAAAAGGTTGGAGTCAAAGGACGACATACAAAGGGGTGGAGTTTTTTCACCCTACATTTTTCAGTTTTTTATTCCTCTTTTTTAATTAGGATAATAGAAAAAAAGGGAAGATAATAAATTTGAAATGGTAAAAAATTGAAATTCAGCTCATATTTATTGCACATTTCTTTTAAATTCGTCGAAAAAATGAATACAATCATGCAATTTATGTATATTCAACAATCCACTTAAAAATTAAGCTTTTACGCATAAAATTTCCAAGTATTTTATAGATTGGAACTTGAAAAAATGCTTTCAAGTTGTCATTAGTTTTGCCCTAGTGAGTAACTGGGTTCCTCGACCTTTGCATTGAATAAAGTGGACAAAAAAGCTTCTTGGACCCATTATGCAAAACACAAGAGGGGTGGTTTTCTATCAAACATTCCCTCTGGGGGAGTTTTTGGTACAAGAAGCCACTATCAGCTGGCCCTGAAAGCTGGACATTGTTGACAGATAATTTATTTAAGCATGTTAGGTAATTGTCTGCTTTGAACTTGAAACAAAAGTTCAATGTTGGGTGTTTTCACATTTTGTAGCTTTAGTTAGTGCGTCAAGTTACACAAAAAAATTGTTAGAAAAGATCACTGCATTTCCTTATTGCATGGAATTACAAATTAAGGTTTATGACGTTCCCTCTTCTTTGCAAATGACAAAAGCAGTGATAAAACCATTGTGCAATTGGGTAAGGTTAAAGGAAGAGCAGAGAAGAGTTTTTATTGTGTTATTAAAACGTTGTTGAGTGTTTGTTTTAACAAAAATCATTCAACAAAGTCAACAAGATAAATAATATAGTGAAATAAATAATTCAAAAATAGCCCCAAAACCTGTTAAAAATTTAGTTGATACAAGAATTAAAATCTACATAACAGCAAACTAATTTTTGAATTCAATCATCCAATTATTGAATGTTCTTTCATCACATATGGTGCTGCCATCTTTCATCCAGAGCAGTTACCAGAGAAGTAAAACAATTGCTTTACTCATTATCCTTGTTACAAACAGAATGAAAGCAGTCGCCATTGATTGAAAACAAACTATATGTTTATAAACATGAGGAGTCTGTTTGTGATGGTTTTAATATTTTTGATTATATGTAGTGTTTCTAACGCAGAGGATTTGAATTTCAAGATGAATGCATCAATCGACAAGAAATTAGCTATTTATTGGCTGAGCACAATGCAAGATGCATATAATGTATTTGTAACATTTTTTCTTGAATATGAAAACAACACTGTTGGATTAGAATTAGTGGGAATCAAAGAATTTTATGCGGTTATGTTAGATTGTTTTCAAATAGTGCGAGAAAAGGAGTACGACAGGAATCCGATAGATTCAGTTAGAATGTTGTATTTTTAGCACTTGTACAAACTGTAATGTTATTTTTAATAGATAAAGCATATATTTATTGGATTGTGTAAATCCATTCGTTTCGGGATCCAAGCGAGCGTAGACTTGGCATCGGAAGATGAAAATAAAAAATTGCTTAAGAAACTGTTGATACTGCTGGAGAAACTTGGAACTGCTTTGCATGCAACTGCTTTTTTTCAAGCTCAGAATCACGAAGAAACTAGTGTTCAAATTATATTTGATGGTAAAAAAGTAAAGTAATTTTTAAGTTTTGTACATTTGCTTATTTCTTTTATTAAATTCTTCTTTTGTAACGCACATTTTATACGTTCAACTCTTGTTTACTGTTTTATTTATCGATTCAACTTGAAATACATTGAAATTTATTTTTATTATTCTTTAATTTCTTTGTTTCTGTTCAGGCATCTTGCAGCGTGTAGAGAAGCAATATAGTTCCTGTGTTTGTCACTGCATTCATTCAGCGCTGTTCTCGTGGAATTTTCTCATCTTGAATGAGGTTTAAATTATGGTTTACGTCTACAAACTTTGTTAATAACGTTTCGTAACATGATTTCAAATGTTTTCATGCACGAAACACCTGCAAGCATTAATTCTGCTGATTTTATTAAACCCAGCTTTGAGTAATGATATTGGAGTGAGCATCACAGCTCCAATTGAAGAGTCAATAGCTAAAATATGGGTTGAATCTATCCGTGTATTGTATATTAAATTTTTGGAGTTTGTCAGTGCGTTTTATTCGAATTTAACCGCACTTCCTATAAGAAGTGTGACTGAATTCCATAGATCCACTTGCAAAGTGCTTAATCGCGTGAAAGGAAAATCACTGAAAACTTTGGCTGAACTGGAAAAGCTGGTTTGATTCACTTCCGGAGCTGTGTTTATTAATTTTTAATTGACTTTTTTGTGTAGGTTAGAAGACTTACTGATGAATTATTTCATGCCATGATTTCGGGAATCTATGCGATTAAAGATTTGCAATCGTGTTGTAAAGTAGACAAAGTGAAACCGGTTCTCACTAAAGTGTTGATACTAATGGATAGTTTAGAAACTGTACTTAAAACAACAATACCTTTGCTTTGATATTTTCCGTTTTCTCAATTCAATAAAATCAAATTTAATTTTTACATTCATGTATTACAAAATAAATTATTAAAATTACATATGCAAATATTAATTTAATAAATTAAAAAATAACCAGCACAACATGCCACAAAGATCAATCTCCAAAGAGCGCCATATCCGCCTTAGGCTGCAGCGATCTTCAGCCATTAGCCCAGGTCAGATAAATTAGACGTTAGATTTTTGAGCAGCTGTAATGGTGGTTTAAACTCAACTGTCTTAACCGATTTTCTAAGCATTAGCCAAGTTTATATAGTAGCTATTTTACGATTGTCAATAAAATGGTGTTTTAAAAATAATTTCAAGTTATTAATCCAAATAATTTAACACACTGTTCGAGTTTATTATATGATAATAGATAAGAAATAATTGAATTAATCGTTATTTTAGCTACAATAGTATGTAATTTAAGATTTAACTGTGCTTGTATTTGAATGTTTGCATTTTCCGAGCGCTGTAGATGGCGCTTGGAATGACTATTGTGCGGCTGACGTATTGCAGTGGCGGAACTACTGGACGCGGGGCCCATCCTTGCGGTCGTAGTCTTGTTGTATCACCCAACGATTACTCCACTAAATATCGATATTGATTACTGTTTTATCAATTTAGTATTTGTATCACATCATTTGTAAAATTGTAAATGTTATCAATATTGGACTGTTTTATTTTCCAGTTCAAATTTACGTATTTTTACAGATTAAAAGTGCTTTTACTGTAATATTGTATACTATCATTGTATAAGCAATTACCAGCTATAATCATTTTTAATACATGAAATTTGTGGACTATTTTCTGAATAAAACTGAGAAAACCATCTTCGATGCCGAAGAAGATATCGATCTTCTTTAACCAGAATAGGTTTTGAAAGGTACTTTTTATTGGTCCAAATCATCATATCTCTTTCAATCTAAAATCAAATTAGTTAAATTCTGTTTATATCGAATTTAAATCGATCTAGCAACTTACCATGATTGATTCACCGTACAAAACCAGGTTTGCATAAGGTGTTGGCATATACACTGTTGCGTAAAGTTGATGTACCATTCGCATTTCTAAAGGTGAAACTGGTAGCACTGTTTGCACAAAAACACATTTCCCTCCACCGAAATTCATATTAAGATGAACAATTCCAGGACCATGCTAGCAAGGTAAATAAATAATATTAATAATAACAAATTGCTAAAAGATTATTCCATATTTTTCTACCAGAACAGCTGCAACACTTGCTGTAAATAGTGGAATTTTGTCGAATATACACATTTTGTGAGTTAGACTAAGACAAGCTGTGTGAGTATTTGGTGCTTCTCCTTCTTTCCAACTCGCATTCCACGTGTGAGTTGCAAATTTCCAGAGAGAGTTTGTTCTTGTTGTTCCTAAATCAACTCCTGCCAACATTGAAGGACTATGAACTTGAGAAAAATGAGCCACATCACTGGCATTTTCTGTCACATCCTACAAACAGCAATTAGCATTTCAATTTGCATTTCAATTGGTATATAACTTACTTGAATATGAGCTGTAAAACTGTGCTCGGATCTTCCTCTGTAATACCAATCTCCATTGGCGATTTCAGGTACATCTGGAAGAAACCATGTTGGTTCTTCATTCTCAGCATGATACCAAATATATATTGATCCAGTTTTCTCTTCACATATCCATTTCTTCACATTCGAATAAGGAGGAACTGTAAAACAAAATAAAACACAAATACAATTTAAAAAAGAAATTATATATACGAGGGCTGTTTTTTTTTCAACCTCCGATGAGCTATAAAAAAGACAAATTTACATAACATAATACTTTTATTACCAAAAGTACAGCAGGGTCTTCCTTATTTCTCTACATAATTGCCAAAACGATTGAAGCATTTGTCAAATTGTGATACAAGCTTTTCGATGCTTCCTTCAAAGAAGTTTGCCGCCAGTGAAGAGAGATACGTTTTGACGACATCCTGAAGTTTGTCATTGTTGCGAAGCGTTGTCCGCCCAACCATGCCTTGTTTTCGACCATCCACCGTATAGTCCGGACCTAGCACCAAGTGATTTTCATCTGTTCCAAGACTTGAAGGCATGGTTGGGCGGACAACGCTTCGCCAACAATGACAAACTTCAGGATGTCGTCAAAATGTATCTCTCTTCACTGGCGGCAAACTTCTTTGAAGGAGGCATCGAAAAGCTTGTATCACAATTTGACAAATGCTTCAATCGTTTTGGCAATTATGTAGAGAAATAAGGAAGACCCTGCTGTACTTTTGGTAATAAAAATATTATGTTATGTAAATTTGTTTTTTTTTTATAGCTCATCGGAGGTTGAAAAAAAAACAGCCCTCGTATTTAATAATTTAATTGATAATAACCTTTGTCAGAATATGGCACTTTGACACAGTCTCCATTTTTGCCATCAAATAACCAGCCATGGAAGGGACACTCAACACATGATCCATAAACCTTTCCTCCAGCTCCCAAATTGGCTCCCAAATGTGGACAAAAAGCATCGAGAACATAAACTTCACCATCGTTTGAACGTAGAATAGCAAAAGTTTCACCTATAAAACCAAATCTCAGCTGTGAATTTATTAATTAAATTCATTCTATTCATTCTATTCATTCCCTTTATATTCCACATTTGAAAAGATTGTCCTTAGTGTAAACAGATGGCTCTGCATTCATAAAGATATTTCTGTATAATTTACAAATCATTGTCTGCAGCTTCCTGCTTTGTATTGGTACAGAGATCAGATTGATTGAATAAGTAATTCAACTTATTATAAAATACATATGTGAATAAAAGTGCATTCAAAGAACACATTTTTTAACAAACTTGTTTGAAAAAATTCTATTCGAAACTAAATAAAATAAAAATGCAAACTTTCAACTATTTTCTGAGTCATTTTATTATGAAATCGATTAACTTAGAAAAAAATAATTTTCAAGATATTTACCTAATGCTGTTACTGATTTCACTTCTCCTTTGCCTATATCATGTGATTCAAGAATAGCGTACCAACCGTTAGGAAATACTGGCGGAATCTGTCCAATTTTTTTAAGTGACCGCATGTACTTAACGTAATCTTTTAATTCTCGACCTCGTTTTTTCGCTTCACTTTCAAGATACCGATATCCGACATCTCCATCGTTCTAATCCAAATAAACACATTCAACTAAATCCTTTTAATTCACTCGTTAGAAATAATAAAATAATAAAATATAATTGAAATGAAATTAGCAATTTTAAAACGTAACCTAACTTTAAAATACTGACCCGTATTCGATTGAGTGGTGTAAAAAAGTAGTAATACAATCTCCATGTTATAATCAAGGTTAATACAGTATAAATTACTATATTTGGCATATCAATAATCGTCGATTTCATAGCATTGAAGCTATGCGAGTAATTATAAGAAGTTATGATTGTATCCTCCATCCTTAGGGGAGAGAATTTACATCTGTTTCTTATTTTTACTGATATTTTAATCGTGTTACCACCAACGCGCCGAGATAAGAAATCAAACATGTAGAATAAATGGTTTTATAACAGATTGTAATCATTCACGTTTTTTTAGTGCTTTTTAGTGGCTTTGGTCTGAGGTTACCAATGAAAAGTGGTCTTAAATTTTCCATCAGAGGGAGCCACCTTGAGTAACTACTATAAAAAGCCTTGCAACCCTTGCCTCATCCGATTTACTGATTATTGACAAACCAAACTAATGTTTCGATAGAGAAATCTTGAGATACAAATTCACAGTTAAAGTACCTGCTGCAGGAAATATTAGCTGGATCAGAACCCGAGCTGTAATGGAGTTGCTGTTTGCACTGCAAAGCGTTTCACTGTGTTAACTTTACCTTAATTTTAGGACCACATCTATATTTATTGCAACCTCCAGTTGGAATGCAAATCAAGGAGTGCCTAGATTTAACAGCTAAAATCATCTAAGTGCGTAATTGTTAGTGTTTTATTTAACATTGTTTTATTTAATATTGTTTTTTTATATCAATCTAATTTATTGTGCATAAAAGTAAATTGTGTTTATTATTTATATCTGCTCGTGAAGAAATATAATTAATACATATAATTCTCTTGGTAACAATGCAAATGGTGCTTCTTTAATTATAACGCCACCAGATGGAGCTGTTTTACAAGTGGAATTTGGTAAGTGGAGTTTTAATTGGTACTTAAAGGAGCACACAACCCAAAAATGATTTATTTTCTATTAAAGGGTGTCCCAAAATTAACGCAAGATTTGAATTAAATAGAAAACACAGTTTTTAGTTTTTAGATTGTTATTTTTTTATTGAATCATAAAGTACATAGGATAGGGTTATTTATGGAATAACACATTTGTGCAGTAAATTGTTGGCAACCCTAAAAAAAACAATTTGACAGCTGAGAGTTTAGGGTTAGTAAAAATGTTTTTGGACGACCAGTTGGTTTAGTGTCTCCAACTGATCCAGTCTCCCTGAATTTTTCAATTAATCTCTTTACAGTTGACGAAGTTAAACACTACTCCGACCATATTTTGTATGAAATTTTCGAACTGTGCTGATCTTTCATTATTTTTGAGATATTGTTCAATAATGAAAACACATTGTTGTATATCGTGTAACGCTCAATTTTTACTAACCCTAAACTCTCAGCTGTCAAATTGTTTTTTTAGGGTTGCCAACAATTTACTGCACAAATGTGTTATTCCATAAATAACCTTATCCTATGTACTTTATGATTTTGAATGTTAATAATGGAATTCTCATTCTTTTGTAGATTATCTTTGAACACTTGCTTGTTTTTTTGGCTTTCTCTTTTTTATTTTAGTTCAATAAGATTCCACATGTACTCAACTCGAGGCTTTGGACAGCCCAGTTGAGCATTTTATCCCTCACAATTTAAAACAATCATTCAAATAAAACAATTTTACAATAATGTTTTCTAGGATAACTTTTTGTCTTCTACAACTTTCTAATTGAAAGTTTTGCTCTATCTCTGATACAGAAAAAGTTAGAACAACAATGAAACACTTCCTGTGGACAAAGGTCATTTTTATGACTACCATTAAATTCTTCACCCCCTTATTCATATTGTGACGGGAAAGGTCAATTCGACAATTCTTAAATCCGCCACTAGAGTGGAATAGTGTAGTTTAATTCCTATTCTGCTCACGAGAGCGTTAATTAGATATTTATAACCCCTAATTAGAAATAGTACAGCTCCTGAGAGCCAACCAATAGAAAATAGTTATTTTGTTTACCCCTAGTAATGAATAGCTTCTCCTAATTTATACCTATAAATTAGGAGAAGAGCCCTTAATTCGGGCTGAATACTGAACTTGACTATGATATGTTATGCCTTGGCTAGGTATGTCCTTGTGATTAGGAATCGCTGATATTGCTCGCTGTTATGCTGAAAGACCTTGTTTAGGCAGTCCTTGTGATTAGGAATCGCTGTTTGCGTGGCCGTTTGCCTGTTTAACTCATATATCTCCCCTGAGATATAGAGAAGCCCTTACGTGAGCGACCTGTGTCGGCACTCATGTTCAATGACCTGTTTGGCATTTTCCTGTTTTGTTTCTCTATCTTTGCTTTCCTATCAACCTATTCCTTCATTTTGTTTGTAATTCTTTTGTAAGATATGTTTAAGAT
Source organism: Geophilus carpophagus (assembly GCA_034687075.1). Classification (NCBI taxonomy): domain Eukaryota; kingdom Metazoa; phylum Arthropoda; class Chilopoda; order Geophilomorpha; family Geophilidae; genus Geophilus; species Geophilus carpophagus. The sequence continues at coordinate 16,458 of JAQFZN010000504.1, forward strand.
TTAAGTAACTTTACTAATGAGCTATTGTTGACGTTACAGGTGCGAACCAGTTGCTTCGACTCTCCCATGTCCCACGCGTTCCTTTGAAGATTTTTACTTAATTTTTAACACTCATTTTTATATTTGTATTTCCATATTTTATTTCATATTTTATATTTGTCATTATTCATATGTAGAATTCTAGTAGTTTCTGTTTAAACTTGGCCTAACCCACTTCTCCCACGGGGAAAATGCATTTGTATTTTCTTTCTCTTTATTCGAACTCCAGAATAAATTGTAGTTTGTAGATTTAAAACGTGTTTCATGATTTCCAATTTCAACACCAGAACAGGCGACCGTCACAATATTAGCTTGTTTAAACAAAATTTTGATAACTTTAATCATTTGCAAATTATTTAACTGGAACACTTATAACTGAACACCCTGTATGTACATCCATATAAAGGTTGTTGATTTCATGCAGTCATACATGCATTTACTGTCAATAAATTCATATAAAAACATTATTTTACTCATTTTGTAGTTATTTCTGTAACTCGAATTTTTTTCGGTGAACTATGGTGATTTGACTTAGGAAAGTTCGACTGACTGTATTAGATTACCTTACTTTTATTTGCATTTTTTTACTTTATTGTATTTTTAATTTTATTTCAGTTTAGTTTTATTTTAAAGTATTTACCTAAACTGGCAACTGACTTCACTTCTCCTTTTTTTAAATCTTGAGATTCAAGAAGAGAGTACCATCCATTAGCATAAACTGGTGGAATATTTCCAACTTTTTTTAATGATTTTATGTAATTAATGTAATCTTTAAATTTTCTTCCTCGCGTTTTAGCTTCATTTTCCAGATATCCATACCCAACTTCTCCTAAGTTCTGATAAAAACAGTACATAAAATTAAATCATAATTAATTTTTGATTTTTATACACAACATTTCAAAAACCAAATACGGTTTAACAAATATTCTAAATTCTAAAAAGTGGATAATTCAGTAATTAATTAATATATATTCGCATTGAAGCAACTTAAACTGTTTTTAGTTATTATAAAATAATTTTATAAAACGATCAACACTTACCCTAACTCGATTAATAGGTCTAAAAAAAATGTAATAAACTCCATATATTACAATAGTAGTAATAAATGTATAAAGTAATGTTAATACATTGGGCATTTGATATTCAGCCCGATTTAGGATTTCAATAACACTTGGATAAATATGCATTTATATTTGTGAAGAAATGTAGTAGTAAAGCAGCTTAGATTTCGTAAATACTAATTTTCATAAAGTGATGAATAGTCAAACAATTCGCAGCTGATTAAACATGTGCCAAGCAAATACATTATATTTATAGAATTTCAGTATTTGTTATCTGAATGGTATGCTATATGCTTGGAGTTTAATAATAAACATTCAAACAGATATTTGATGTGAATTTTTTTGGATTATTATTTGTTTAACATGTGTTTCTAGGTTATGTTATTACTCTGTTTTTGGCTTTTACCACATGTATTTTTGTTTTTCATCAATACATGTGGTAAAAGCCAAAAACAAAGTAATAATTGATGTGAAATGTTTGTATTAATTTAATGGGCGTGTTATTTTAAACACAAGAAATTTGTTAGTATTTTATAAACATTTATATATTTGTATATTTATATATTTATAAACAACAGTAGGTCAGTCAAGATACAGTTTCTGCAGAACTTGTCCCATTATTGCATCATGGAAACTACCTTAAAGCAGTAAGAACAATACACGATAGAACTATTTGGCAATGGAGGAAAATGATATAATATAAGTTCTAACAAAGCTCTTGTTATACAAAGCAATTTTGCATTTCTCAATGTTTAAATGTGTTCTGTTCAAATAAAATACAAAAATATCTTTATATTATTTTATTGCAACCATCAATTGCACTTTAAACTTATTGAAAATAAAAGAAAAATGAGACCATTTCATGTTAAAAGACATATAACTTGATCACAGATGTACAGTTGTTTAAGACATTGGAGAATGACAAAGAGGACACGATTTCCTACTACTAACGTCATGTTCGAAAGCGTGATGTTTGCAAACTTGACAAGTCCATGAATTGCCGTCCATAATTGGTCGTCCTGTCACCATGCACACCGGAAATCTAGTGCTACAACTGGGACATATTGTACACCTAACAAATCAAAACTCAAAATTAGTACATCTAATCAATTATGTACTATTTCTACATATACAAGATTATTCAACGATTATCCACAATATCTTACGAAATATAACACAATAACATTCCAATGATTTACAATGCATTTTGTTTAATCTCTGATAATGTGAATAATAACTGACTCACTGTGTACAAGTAAAGTAAACTAACCAATCGGGAATCATTGTTTCGCAATGTGTGCATTCGGAACGATTATTTTGTGAATCCTTAGGACTGTGTCTATTGTTATTATTAAAAGAAATTAGAATAAATCAGAGTAAATTGTAATTAGAAAGAAAAAATAAACATACTTAGTGAATATATCCATAGCAAGATCTCTATACATTTGATGCATATCTGATGGAATACTCTCAAGCGATTCTAATTTAATAAACGCTTTTGAACAAACCGCAAAAGCTCGATTAGCACAACTTGCTAAGGCTTGAAATATAAAATTACAATAAATATAATAAATAAATACAAATACAACTTAAGCTAAAATTACCTAGTAAACTGTAAACTTCTTCTTTATTTAAAATATCATCAAATTCACGCAAATGCAATGCTGTTTTCATAGCTGCATCAATATAACCTAATATACACAATCAAATTTGATATTATTTATGCACTTAAAAGCGTAAATAATTATTATTAACATTAGTCGTACCGTTATGTAGTTGTCTCTGCGCAAGAAGAAACAAGTGATATGCTTCAGCACTACGCCATGCTTTGTCAATAACATGAGTGCCTCGAATTTGGCTTGTTTGTGCATCAGCTTGCAATAACCCTGCTAATGCACTTGATACCTGATTATTGTAGAAAATAGAAAATAAATATCAAATATATTTTGACATTTATTTACACAACCTGCTTGTTTGTAGCTCGAGATTTATTTTCAGTGCGAATATGATTGTGATAATTCTCTACAAGTAAAGCCGCCAATACGTATAGTTTTTTAATGCGAAGTAGATTTCCTTTCTTTTTAGCCTCGTCTGCTGCCACCTGTTTTTGAAATTGATTTTATAAATGTGTTTTAAAGAGAAAAATTTGGTAGTTACTTTGAACATAAGTTGAGCAGCATCTAAGTGTCGATTTGCTTTGCGATATAATTCGACAGCGTCAAAGATTTTGTTTTTTGCTAATAAATGTTCTGCATATTTTGCTAAAAGTGATCCGATTTCTTTGACATGATGTTTTCTGGCTAATTCGATTGCTGTATTCCATTGGTTTAATGTAACACAACATTCTATTGCGTTTTTCACATTGTTTGACTATTTAAGAAAATAAAACTGAAATAAATTGTTACTTATAAAATTGTCTCTAAAATTACCTTTGTATATGCCTGAACTGCCTGACTGCACATTCCAACTGATGAAAACATTTCAGCAATTGCCTAAAATATATTTAAATAAATTAAAATAAAGTATTCATTGAATAAACAATCTTTTACAGGTAATAACTGATGATTTTCGGTTAAGTTTTTTGTCAATGATTCTAAATTTGAAAAATCTTCCAGAGCATAATAAACTTCAGCCAGTTTTTCATGGTTCTTTCCCTGTTCGTAATACTTTACAGCTTCTTCCCTGTTTAATTCATTCAATGCATTAATATATTAACTAAGAGAATTTTTTAAAATCATTTTTATGTCTAAACCATTTCTGTCTATCATAATAATAATCTCCAATCGCGTTCCAGGCTTCTTCTAACTTGGCATCATTTCCAGCATTTCCAGTTTTCATTAACTGAACTACACGAAACCAATCACCTAATTTTCGTCTTAAAGACACCGCAAGATCTCTATTAATTAATAAATAAATTAATAAAATATTCAATTTTGACTATTTTTGCGATTTTTTGCTTTGTAATACTTTCGATCCATTTCCAAATAAATTTTTTCTGCTTCATCAAACCGCTGTAAGTAAATGGCAACTTCAGCTTTTTTCAGTTTTTCATTCTACACAAAAAAAGATAAATTATTATAGTTTAATATCATTTTATCACTTTCTGACTTATTTACTTGGATATTAGCAAGTTTTTTCGTGAAGTCAATACCTGGATAATCTTTACATCGAACAAAAGCACTTTCAGCTGTATTTAGATCAAGTTTTTCTAGACTTTCTTCAGCCAGCAATGCCCTTTAATCAATCTTTTATAATCTTTTAATTTTTTTATAACACTTAGTTACCATAATGTTGGGTGGGAATTATCTTCAATAAAAGTCATTGCATCTTTTAAACTAACTTTTGCCAATAATTCACGAGTGTCACGAAGCGACTGAAAGAAATATTTGATTAGAGGTGAAAAATCAATATTTTTAAAACAAAACCTTAACATCCATGTCAATTAAATATTCTTCTAATGGTTCGTCTGGAGTTTCCATTAATTCATCCAACAAAATAGATCGCACTCGAAGATTTTCAAAATGACAAAGATATCCACTGCTTAAATTAGGTTCCTAATTAAAAAATTATTATAAAACATTAAAACTAGAAAACTCAACAAAAATGTTAGGTTGAGCTTACTTCAGGATCAAAATTACGAAAAATATACATTCGGGTTTTCTCCATTATCGCTAATAATTCAGAATTGTCCTGAATTAAATAAAAATCGCGTTAAAAAGTATTAATTTGAAAAATATTAATGGACTAACCGATGCCCATTTTATATCCCACACATCCTTGCGTTCAAATTTAGTTATTTCTTCATCATTATCATCAGATTTCAAATTTAGCATAGACAAAATTCCGAGTGTGTCGATAATAGCTAATCGACTAAAATAAATACATTGAAATAATAGTGTGATTTCTACTGTATCTTACTAAACTCACGATGAATTACAGTTTATTGACATTTTGAACGGTTGAGATTTTATTGAATAACGTTCCGTCAAAGCGAGTGATGGAAAATTATATCGATGAATAATTCCGGATTCTCTTCCCTAATTAAATTAAAATTCTTAATTTATTACATTTGTAAATAAATTTACAAACGTGTATATTACTTACAACTAAGAGAAATTTGTCAGATGAGCAAATGCAGGAAATTGGATCAGTTGTTGTCTAAAAACAATAAAAACACAAATCAACACTTTGAATAAATTAAATCTTAAGCTAACATTAAACTGCAATTGCAGTAACCATAAAAAGCATGTGGAAAAAAGAGCAAGTGAAAGTCGTGGGCCAATAAAAAAGAAATAGAATGCACATAGCAAAATGAACAATAATATCACATTAATCCAGAAGTAAACTTTTTACCTTACTCCGTTGTGCTAACTTCTATTAAAAAAAAGAAATTCTCATTCAGAATTTGGTAAATTATGTCACAATTTACATTTATTGAAATATTTCGAATTTAACACTTTGTTTATTACATTTTTTATTTTTTTAAATAAATCTAGTATTGAATTTAACTTACTTCGAACATTACTTCGATATCTGGAACTGTATCTCCCACTCCTGATGGTACATCATCAATGTGATACAAACTAAAATTCATTAAATTAAAAAAAAATCAATAAATATTTGAAAATGTCACAAATAAAATTTACCGTTCACGCGAATCTTTTTTTACAGCACCACTGATTCCTATAAGAGATTTTGTTTGAGGATATTGCCAAAAATAAAGAGCTTCTTTAGAAGCAGCTACAATGTGTGTTTTATTCATTGTCAGGTGTAATGGTTCGATATCGATGTATCTGGAGTCAATAGGTGTTCCTAAAGTGTTGCATAAAATAACAGTGTGCTAAAAATAGATCAATTTTCATTTAGATTAAAATAAATAAAAGATAAAACTTATTTTTCAATTTTTATCAATCACCTGTGATGTATTGTCGTCAGATTTACTGGCTAATACACAATGATCTTCACTACATGAAATACTCAATAAATGTTTAACAAGTTTGACATTTTTCTGTAATTAATAAAAATTAAAAAAATAATAATTACATTTAAAAATATTCATTTCTTACATCACCCGATTTTGTGTCCCAAAATATAACATTTGTTTCAAACTGATCTGGTTTCATAACACTATAAACAATAGTATTTGCAAAGTAACACCACTAGAAAATAAATTAATAATAAATATAATATTTATATGTTACATTAAAATCCCAGGCTACCTTATAATCAGGACGTATATTCGCAAAATAAATATAGGAATCAACTGCTAATGCAATACGCAATCCTCCACCTTCCCAAGTACACGCAGTGATTTGTTTACCTGGCACTCTCAATGTACGTAAATGCTGAAAATAAATGTAAAAATAATAAAACCAAATCAAAAAATTAAAATCAACTTACTTCTCCCTGTGGAGTATAAAACTGGACAACATTTATTTCTTTATCACTGTCTGAAGTTGTCAAACTCCCAGCGAATGCCAAAACACTGCCATTGTGATTCCATTGGACATCACAAACTGCTAAATTCGTATTTAGTAAAATGGGAACTGGAAATAAAATTCGCATTGCGCGATTAAGATTATTCTACTTATAGTATACAATTAACAACTATACCATCATCATTTTCATTGCGCATTAGTTGTACATAACCGTTATCATAAGCTATTGCTAAACATATACAATTTGATTCAATGTATCCACAACGACCGTTATACCAACGAACAGCTACCAATGTAGTTATCGATGGAACACTAATGACAACATTGCACTGAAAATATCCAAAATAAGAATTAATTTGAAAATGTATAAAAATATTTAAAAAATCTTACTATAAAATTGCCAAAACCATCATACACTTGAACTTCTCCATTTTTAACACCGAAAAGCAACAGTTTGCTGTCTGGAGACCACTAGATGACATTCAATAAATTTAATTCAATTATAATCATTTAGACAATAAAAATAATAAAAATATTTACTTCTACGCTCACTAACTGAAGTCCCTTCAGTTCCTTACCCCATATTCGGTTACCATCAACAGAACCAACGATTACAGCACCTATGATGTTTAATAAATTTTATAATTCGGTATTAAAAAATATATTTACACTTTTATAATTATTATTACCATCTTCATATACAATACAGATTTTATTTCCATCCATATTCCAAGCCATTCCTTTAACTACAGATTTGTTTCGATTATTGATCATTTCTTCAACCCATGATCCTAATTTCATTTTTTAAATTATTAAATTTTATTGATTTATTAATATTTATTAACATTTATTAAAATACCCTTATGAAGTAACCATACAATAATAAGACCACTAGTGTCACTTGATGTAAGTTTCTGTTGTGGCCCTTCATTCCAGGTCACTACTTGCACATCAACTATAAATTTAATAAAACATCGGATTTTATATACATTCATTTATTATTCTAAAAGAAATGTAAATTAGGTCTTATATTATCACCATTATGCCCTTCTAATGTTTGATTCATTGACAGGTTACTTGGAGCTGCTAAACCTCGGACATTTCCTTCTTTTCCTAAGAAATGTTGATTTAATTTTAAAATGTATATCACCTGTGTCTGTAATAATATTTTCGTTAATTATTCATTGTTTACCGCTTTCTAATTTGAGGATTTTTAGAAGGCCACCTTCTCCTCCACATGTTATGTATCCATGTTCTTTATTCCAGGAAATGCAGTTAAGTTTAGTGTTGTTAGGAATCGCAATCTAAAGTTATATTATTTTAAAAATTGTCAATTAAACCAAATTGTTGTTTCATATTGTAGTATATACTCACTTTTTTGCTTAAATATACAAACATTTTAACGGAAAAAATCTTTGCTTGTAAACAAAAGGTTTCCAAGGTAACAACTAGAGTAACAAACGTAAATGACGTAATTAGATTTTTAAATGTTTGATTAAGTTCTAATTCATTCAATACTAGAACTAAAATTAAATTTTAATTTTGATCCGTCTTTATAAATAATCTAAATAAATAGATAACGGCAAATTAACAGAAACAACAAAAACTAAATGACGTCACTTAAAATGGCAAACCACACCTGTTGTGTGGGTTAATGACACAGCAGATTGACCTTCAATTGAATGAGGTCAAACTTGAAAATAAAAAACATTACTTCAAATGAATTCAAATATTAATTTTTATTTATTTTATTTCTGCACGGAACTACAATTAATAATTAAAACAAATTATTTTATAAACAACAATTTTAACTGACATATTTACAATAAATAATAAATCTTATTATCGTTGAACATTTGGAGACGATGCACTTAATTTTCTGTTAACAAACTCAATTTTATCCTGAACTCCATGCATTTCTGAATACATCCGTTGCAACCCAAGCGAATTTCCCTTCACAGGTTCCTCAATTTCTACAGGTTTTCGCCGTATCGATTTCTTAACACTTGTCTGTCGACGTCTCGCTTGAACCATTCCATAAACAACCAAAGCAAAGCTTGGTTGACGACTAGCTTGTCTGTTAAAAGCAACTGGTTTCGTGCTTCGTTTGCCCATGACGAGAAAAGTGTCCATTTTGCCTTTACCCTTTACTTCCACTAAACCTCGAAATCGGACATCGTAGCCACAATGAGAAAGAATCTATAAAAATAAAAAAATATTATAATTGGTTATTTCTATACGGAACTATTAAATTACATTTGCTGTAGCTTCAGGCACTTGAATTTGATCTACAATTCCTGTACTATCCATACGACTTGCTAAATTCACCTGTGTATTATGAAAATAAAGATTAGAAACGGTTATTAAAACTGTCAAGTTTAAATTTGTACACCGTGTTTCCAAAGACATCAAATACGGGCTTCTTTGCTCCAATTACTCCCCCAACCAGGGGCCCGTGATTGATACCTAAAATTAATAAATCAAACTAAATTTTAGGTCCAAATTAAGAAATTTAAAAAAATTAATTTACTGTAAAACTGTAAAAATACAAATTTTCACGCCATTTTAATTTTCGCGCTTTTCACGCTTAAATTCCTGCTAACTGACCTTCATTCGAATTAACCAGTTTTACAGTATTTTAACTACCTATTCGCAAGTTAAATTCATTGAAAGAATGTCTGTTAACTTCCTTCAAAGCAGCTTTCATTGCTATTGCGTAGTCCACAAGAGTGCAAATATGATCACACTCGTTGTCGTTTTTCTACAAATTAGAAACATGGCATGATTACAAGTCAATTATACACATTTACTTGTATCTTACATTTGTTAAGCATGGATTCAATCCAGAAACAGCCATATATGTACTACCGATTGTTTTTATTTTCTCTACACACTTGAATCTTGGCTGCTCCATTAACTGTACAAAATTTAAAAATTAATATAAAATTATTGCAATTTCCTAAAAATCAACAATTTCTTAAACTTGATTGTGTAAGCGCTAATTCGACTGTATAGTATAAAATAATTCGAACCGAATACCTCATCAAAGTCGGCAATGATCTCGTTCAAAAGCCTGATACATTCGACCCCACGATTGACATCTTCCGAAAAAAATTCCGAAAAATTTGGAATTGATGCAAACATTACTCCAACTGAATCAATCGATTGCGAATATAACTCCTTAAATAAATAATAAAAAAAAATTACATATTTGTTAATTTTTCAACAATTTTCTAAATTGTGATCTGGATTATGATTATTTACATCTGCATTTCGTTCATCCGAGAGAAAATGTTTCAATACATGCACAGGCAACATATTTTTAAGCATGTGTTCATTATGATGACGTAGAACACGAATTTCACTTGCCTCCCGCTCGGTTTGTCGTTTCCAAATAAAATCTAAGCGAGATGTTACTTCAACCTGAAGTAATCAAAAACAAAATAAAAGCAACCTTAAAATTTATATTTGAGACAACTTACCAAACGACATTGATACATAAGAACGTAGAAAAACATAAAAAGCACGAACACTGTAGGATCATCAAGCAGAGAATCCAAGGTGTCGCAACTGTGAAAAAAATTTAAAAAATAAGTTGTAAAAACGAGAAATTACTTTTTTAAATCTTACTCCATATTGCGTTTAAGTGCGCGTCGATAAACCATTACCAAAAGAACACAGTACATGATCATCATTGTAGTTAATAGACAAGACTTAATTAAGTATGGCAATTGAAGAAAAGACCCGCATGCAATCATAGATAATGCCCACGAATATATGAAGTACTTTAAATATTAATTTTAAAAAATACAATAAATTAAGTTTAATATTTAATACAATATTAATAATTACTTCAGGAAAGTCGCATATTTCCATTACTCCAAAAGCATTTGGATTAAAGCAACGATGAATTTCAGAATCAGAAATGTTTTTACAATTTAATGCATTCTCGGATTTGTAGGAATGTTTCGAGCAAAAGCACTGAAAATGAAATTTATCAAATAAAGTAAAATACAATATTAATTTAAATTTAAAATTTAAAAAAAAATTAAATAATTTACTATTCCTGCACTAGAAGCCAAGCAAATTATAGATACGATAAAGCAAGTAAAGATATTGCGAGCACGTCGGTTATTTGATAAATACGAAGAAAATAAACGCAATGGTAAAGGCATTGAAAGAAATTCTTCGGCCATTACTAATGCATAACCAGTCAGGAGTAAAGATGTCGCAATCAATGTTGTTATTAAGCGAGAAATTAAACTGAAACGAGCAAAAATTTAATGTTACACAATTATATAAATATAATAATGTAATTAAACTTATAAAAATATACAATTTTTGCATGATGATGTACTGACAACTGGTGGCAATAATCCAAATGAAAATGGCCGTTAGCATGTTGGATTTAAATACATCATCGTTGCTTCGACAGAACTAGATCAAAATGAAATAGAATAAAAATTTAATTAGTGTTATTGGTAGAAAAACTCTTCTCACATCAGTTTCCATTTGTTTATTTTTAAAAGTAAGTGTAAATTTATTGACGTGCTCTTTCCTCATTCTCAAATTCGATTCGATTTCAATCGAACTATCAATTAAATCGTCAACTTGATCGCTCATTGATTCCGTTGCTCCAGCAAAAGCAACACCGTTTTCTAAATCCGAATCGTCGTCAAATCGATTCTCGACATCATGGCCCATTTCAAACTGAAATTTAAAAATTCATTTTGAATTGAAATTTAGTCAAATTTTAGTGATAAATTGAATTACATGTTCAAACGGTATTTCTGGAGTCCATTCAGTTGTAGCTGGATCTTCGTCGATATTAAATGCAGCATTTTCACAAATTGTAGCTCGAGCTGCAGCTGAGATTTTGCATTCATCTTGGCTCCATAAACGAGTTCGTTGAGGAGGAAATTTTATCTATTTAAGTATTTGTTTCATTTATTTTCCCTGTTTCCATCAGGGTTTATCGTTTACAAGTATTTACCTTATTCCAACGCTTCGGTTCAGTTGCAATAATGAGAAAAGTTGTCACTTGGTGCTCTCGTAAATAAGCATCTTTATGGCCATTACCAGGTTCGACTTCGTAATCTTTGCCCAAACAGTCTAAAGTTGCTTTAGAGATATGAATCCGTCTAAAAAATTATTTATTTAGCTCTGAAATGTAGCTGCAGTCGCAAGAAAAGCATCAATATAGGTGGCCCAGTATCGAACTTAAATTGAACAATACCAGTACCGAAACTTGGGATTGATAAATTTCAGTACCGGAATTTGGCTTTAAAAAATTCCAGTACCGAAACTTGGCATTGAAAAATTCCAGTACCGAAACTTCGATTTTGAAAAATTCCAGTACCGAAACTTGGCATTGAAAAATTCCAGTACCGAAACTTGGATTTTGAAAAATTCCAGTACCGAAACTTGGCATTGAAAAATTCCAGTACCGAAACTTGGCATTGAAAAATTCCAGTACCGGAATTTGGCATTGAAAAATTCCAGTACCAAAACTTGGATTTTGAAAAATTCCAGTACCGAAACTTGGCATTGAAAAATTCCAGTACCGGAATTTGGCATTGAAAAATTCCAGTACCA